>JARYGA010018278.1:0-21804 GCA_030545235.1 Helianthus tuberosus | reverse complement strand
TGCTTGCCGTGGGCCGAAGTGTGAAAAATGTGGTAAACTGGGTCATCGTACAGAAGATTGTTGGGGAAAAGGAAACGGAAGTGGAAATGGTAATGGTAATGGAAACCGCAATGGTAAGGGTGCTAGTAATGGAAATGGGAATGGTAATGGAAATGGAAATGGTAATGGTAATGGTAATGGTACTGGTAATGGTACTGGTAATCGGAACGGGAACGGAAATGGACGTAATCAAGTATGTTATGGATGTGGCAATAAGGAGCACTACAAGAAAGACTGCCCGAAGGAGAACAACGCTCAAGGTCGAGCACTTATCATAGGAGCAAGGAACGCCCGCGAAGACCCTAATGTGGTCACCGGTACGTTTCTCGTTAACAATCACTTTGCATCCATACTATTTGACACTGGTGCCGATTTTAGTTTCATGTCTGTGGAATTTAAACGTATAGTTGGAGTTGAGTCTAGTAGGTTAGACATTCCTTATTCAATAGAATTAGCTGATGGTAAACTTGTCGAGTCAGGAGAAGTTGTTAAAGGATGTCCGTTGGAACTTGGAGAACGGAGATTTGACATTGATCTATTACATGTCCAGTTGGGTAGTTTTGACGTTGTGGTTGGTATGGATTGGCTATCCAAGAATTGAGCTGAAGTAGTTTGCCATGAGAAGATCATTCGCATCCCTCTTGAGAATGATGAAACGCTCATAGTACACGGGGAGAAACGCGACACGCCCCTGCGAATTATCAACTGCATGAAGGCCCAGAAATGCTTGCGAAAAGGATGTGTTGCTTTTTTGGCGCACGTGGTAGACAAGAAAGCCAAGGAACCAAAGCTTGAAAACATCCCAGTGGTAAAGGATTTCCCTGAAATCTTCCCCGAAGACGTACCGGGATACCTCCGCAGAGACAAGTCGAATTCCATATTGACTTGGTTCCGGGCGTCGCGCCCGTAGCCAAGGCACCATATCGACTTGCGCCATCCGAGATGTAAGAATTATCCACACAAATCCAGGAGTTATTGGATAAAGGATTCATAAGGCCAAGCTTCTCGCCTTGGGGAGCTCCAGTGTTGTTCGTGAAGAAAAAAGATGGAACGTTTCGGATGTGCAGCGACTACAGGGAATTGAATAAATTACGGTCAAGAATCAGTATCCACTACCAAGGATTGACGATTTATTCAACCAGTTGCAAGGATCAAGCTATTACTACAAAATAGACCTTAGGTCTGGCTACCATCAGTTGAGGATTCAGGAGGAAAGCATACCAAAGACAGCGTTCAGGACTCGTTATGAGCACTACGAGTTTCTCGTTGTGCCATTTAGATTGACAAACGCACCGATAGTTTTTGTGGATTTGATGAATCGCATATGCAAACCATATCTCGATAAATTTATGATAGTATTTATCGACGATATTCTGATATATTCGCGAACGAAAGAAGAGCATGAGCAACATCTGAGAACCGTGCTGGAACTGCTGAAGAAAGAGAAGCTTTACGCGAAGTTCTCAAAGTGTGAATTCTAGATTCGCGAAGTACAGTTCATTGGTCATATTGTGAACGAGAATGGTATACATATAGACCCTTCGAAGATAGAAGCAATGAAGAATTTGGAAGCTCCCAAAACTCCGACCGAAGTATGACAGTTTCTGGGATTAGCGGGCTACTACCGAAGATTTATTGAGAATTTTTCCAAAATTGTTCAACTGCTAACTTCCCTTACGCAGAAAGACAAGAACTTTGACTGGGGTGAAAAACAAGAGGAAGAATTTCAACTTCTCAAAGATAAGCTATGTGATGCATCGACCCTATCGCTGCCAGAAGGTACCGAAGATTTTGTGGTATACTGCGACGCTTCGCATCAAGGTTTGGCTTGCGTGCTCATGCAACGACAAAATATGCATCGCGACAGCTGAAGGTTCATGAGAAGAATTATACCACCCACAACCTAGAACTAGGAGCGGTAGTATTTGCTTTGAAGATTTGGCAGCATTATCTTTATGGTACTCGGTGTACTATCTTCACGGATCATAAGAGCCTGCAACACATACTTAACCAGAAGGAATTAAATATGCGTCAGCGACGCTGGGTTGAGTTGTTGAACGATTATGATTGTGAGATTAAGTACCACCTAGGAAAGGCGAACGTGGTAGCAGACGCCTTGATTTGAAAGGAACGGGTTAAAACGTTAAGGGTTTGAGCTTTGGAAATAACAATTCGGACGAATCTTACTATGCGTATTCATGATGCACAACAAGAAGCACTCAAGGAAGAGAATATTAAGGCTAAACTTCTCCGGGGTATGGAAACACAGTTGGTTCCAAATGAAGAGGGAACCTTATACTTCATGGGACGCATTTGGGTTCCACTCTTTGGCGTTGTTCGGGAGATTATCTTTGATGAAGCTCATAAGTCGAGATACTCGATCCACCCAAGATCAGACAAGATGTATCAAGACTTGAAAGAATATTATTGGTGGCTGAATCTCAAAAATGGCGTTGATGCTTACGTCGAAAAATGCCTAACCTGCACAAAGGTTAAGGCAGAGTATCAGAAGCCATCAGGTCTGCTGCAACAACCAGAGATACTTGTAACACCCGTTCTTATAAATCAAGGTTTAATGTATATTTTGCGAAAACAATCATGTAATTAATGATTACATACATCGGAAATAAGGGATTATTAAAAACTTTTACAAATTAAAGTGATACCACATAATGTGGTTTAATTCGCCGTTTTAGAATAACGACGAAACATCTTGCGGAAGCTTCATTTAACGCGTGTTCGGTTCTTGCTCGACGCTTGATCTTCATCCGGGACTCTCGACATTCACCTGTGTTCAAAACCAACTTAAAAGTTAGTTTTGATAATCACATAAATACGGGTTGAAACATCGAATTAAAGAAAAATCAGGAAATCCCAATATTAATCCCTTGATCCTAGAAACAAAGATTCAAATCCAGCCTCCACCGTAACTTACGGTGGTCACCGTAAGTTACGGTGGCCCCTGATTTAATATGTCCCCACCGTAAATCAGTAGAGAACTGGAGTAATGATTTCAGCCCCCACCATAACTTACGGTGGGCACCGTAAGTTACGGTGGCCCCTGTATCAGCCCCTTCCTTTTTGCCGT
The DNA here is from genome assembly GCA_030545235.1 of Helianthus tuberosus. Lineage (NCBI taxonomy): Eukaryota > Viridiplantae > Streptophyta > Magnoliopsida > Asterales > Asteraceae > Helianthus > Helianthus tuberosus. The sequence continues at coordinate 18,677 of JARYGA010018278.1, read as the reverse complement.
TTTTGACACGAAAACTTTCGTATCTTTCAATCCGTTTGTCCGTTTGACCTACCGTTTCTTCCTACGTGATTGTAATTTGATCCTTCATCATATGGAGTTAAAATCCAATATCCGGATTAACAAAAATTAAGACTTTTAAGTCTTCGGCTTTTTACCCTTTCTACCAAATTTTGACCCGTTCGCGATTTTATCAAACAAACATGTTGTGGATTCTAATTTCTCATCATTTCCATATTGCTTATCATATTAGATTCAAATCACGGGTTTATATACATTCTTAAACCCGTTTTCTTACTTAGATGTCTAACTGACCCGTTAAGGGTATTTAAGCACTTTTACGCATAATTCCTACTCATTTATTTCTAGCTTCTCATTTCCATATTATTTATCAAATGATCTTCCATCACAACTATATTTGTGATGGGTTTAATGTGGCTATCTATATAATCCAAATTTTACCCCTCAGATTATCATTTTACCTTAAGGATAGTCATTTTACGTGGCATTTGACCCCCAAGGTTTATGCATACAACTCTTACATATGTCTATGAGTTACATAATGATAAAACTAGTATCTAAACGATCTCTAAGGGTCGTTTTCCCGATTTACCTATCAAGGGCATTTTCGTCAACTTAATTCCTCCTTTTACGACATAGGTCCCTTTGCTAAGGTATTTGACCAACATTGCATTTTTAACCATGAATTTATATATATATACGTACCTGGCTCGAGTCAACATATAGACCCGTTTTATACCTCGTGTTAATTAACCAATATTCTATGGCGTCGCAATTATCCAATTTTCTATTCACTCCTGATAACATACGATTTGACAACCTCATTAGTCAATATTGTCAAATGGTATTATCATCACCATTTGAACCGTTTGGACTATAAGACCACACATTTACATAATTTAGAATAAAAGCATGATTTTGAATTTCCAAATTCACCCATTTGCCCCATTTACCATAAACCATGGTTTTTATCATTTATACTCGTTCTGACTTGTGTCAATCGTGTCGGAACCCTTATTTCGGATATTACATTATTCGCATTCATAGTTTATAAAATAAACACGTGTTCTACAAAAAGGGTGTAAGTTTTACTTACCTTGTATCCAAGCTACACTTTTCTTTTCTTTCTTGATTCGTTTGACCCGCTTTCTCCCCAAGCTTCACCTAGCTTGTTAAGCGCCAATTATTATTCATCATTCACAAGGTGGTTAGTTTAATCATGACTTAATACGATTATTCCACCTTACGCATTTCTATATCTACTTATCATTCATCACATTGTAGGTCAGTTTGACTTTTTAAAAGTCAAATGCCCATTAGTATACTAAATGCATATTCGAGTTTATCAACTAGTTTAGGCATTTTCTCTAATCACCCGGTAGGCGTTCTTTTAAGCCACCATCTAACAAATCTTTTACCTGGTTCACTATATTTCCAATATCTCAACTAGTTCAAGTGATTATTAAATCTAACTTATTTATTTATTTTCACAAGAACTAAGGTTTCTCATTTATAAGTGAAAACCCGTTTTATCATATCACTAGCATCCGTCCGAACACCTAATAAAATCAAATTCTACATATCAACTAGTAGATAGCATGATTTCAAACATCTTCATCACGATCTTATCATCAATTCTTTTATATCATACAAAAACCCATTTCGTGAGAAGTATGATCTTGTACCCAAATTCATGGTTTAATCAAACACCTTCTATTCGTTATCATGCATGTTGATTCTAAGCATAGTTATATCATCAATTTCATCATAACATTAAAACCCATTTATCTAAGTGTTTTAATTCATCAAATCCTTAAAATCATAGCATGTTATGTATGATTTTCACTAAGGGTTTTGTTCCTAAGCAAGTATACATCACTAATCTAGCCATAGCTTCTCTAATCCATGCCTAATTCACGATTAGGATGATTATTAAATTCTTACAACTTCACCAAACATCAAGATTTTACATACCTTACGATCCTCTTGTTCGGGTGATCGTTAATTCACGCTCGGTTGTGAATTTGGGCTTCATTTGATCCTTCAATTTGATGGATTTGTTGAAGGTTAGGGTTTGGCTCCATGGGGAGCTTTCCCCTGGTCGATCTCCACACACACCCTTAGTGTGTGTATTGTGTGTTATTACTTGTTTTAATTAAAACAAGTTTCCTATTTGGCAAGTATTAGTCCCTCATGTTTTATTTTGATCAATTGAAGCTACAACTTACCATTTATCACTTAGCCACATACTAGTAACTAGGTTAATCATCCCTAGTTAACTTAATAGGTTCGGGAAATTATAACCCGTTATATTTTAAGTCCCATTAACTCGGGCCTTTCATAACTTAATTTTCTCTTGAAAGTTCTTATTCGCTTTTTGATTAATATTAGGATTATTTATTTAAATCCTAATATTTACTGGGTTACTTTTACCACTAATGGTACTTTACCCGTCTTTTAGTATTAACGGGGTTTGATTACCAAACCCGTTTTCGGGGTGTTACAAGTCTACCCCCCTTAAAGATGTTTCGTCCCCGAAACCTTTCTCACGTACTTTACTAGATTAGATCATCTGGTCCTTAGCTTCAGTGATCGCTTGATCATTGCTCGCACGTAATACTCTTACCAGGGAAGTAGGGTAATGTGCTTTTGGTTTCAAAACGTATACGCCATTTATGTATATGGTCTCGCTGGCCGATACTTTCATTTTGTATTTCTTATTCTTGTCATTTATTTGACCGAGTTGTCATCTGATGGCTCTGTTATATTTACTTTCATTATGTTTACTTCAAGTTAGTCTTATTTCAATAGGCGCTTTATATAAATGATAAGTCATAACACTACTCCTGACTTTGAAGGGTTTTACCAGCCATACTTATTAGTCGTCGTCATTATACTCCCCGTCATTAGGGTATATCTTATTGCCAACCCGGCCTTTTATGATCTCTTCGCTTTTGACCCATTTAGTTAACTTAGCGAAACCTATCGCTTTTATACGAACTTTATCTCACGTTATTATTTTACGCCAGAAGTTATAACCAGTTTCCTCGCCTTATAGTATTGACCCGTAGGTTCTTTCACTTAGCCTCGTAGGCTATTTCTTTAGATTTTCGCCTTTTTACCCTTTTAAGGTGAAACCCTGACAATTCGTTTCTTTCTATTTGTGACCCAAAGGTCTTCTTGGTCCCGTAGATCTTAACACTACTTTTAACCCCGTAGATTAGGATGATCCCGTAGATCATCTGTTATTAGTGTCTATATTCTATGTATATATATATATATATATATATACATATATAGCTCCAAGACACCCCTTGTTATATTTGAAATCATTTATTTTCGCTTTTGAGCTTTAGTTGACCTTGACCGTGGTCAAAGGCTTCATTCGTTTACTTTCGGACTAATCTTCCGACTTTATAACTCCTTACATTATTTACACATTGGTTTGTTTTACGCTCACCGTTTCCCGGTTCATAATTATACTTATTTACAACCCATTATTCGGGTTCTTTTATTTTAATGTTTTTAACGCCTATAATCCTTTGCCTAGGTTTATTAATATTTCTCACTTTCATTTACTCGGTTCGCGCTTACTTACTTTAGCAAGCGTTGTTCCTTTATTAAATTCGTTTGACTTGTCGCGTGAAAATTAATCACTTATGAATGTCAAACTTCATTCTTGGTTCGACCCTTTCAACTTTGAAATAGTTGAACGTAATTTATCAAAATTTCTATTTACTTCATCTTGTCGTCTTTTAGTCATGACTCAAAACCCGAGTCTTTTGACTTCCCATGCGAATTCCCGTTTCTCGGTCTACTCATGTGTTTAACTCCTTACCCATCAACAGGGTGTTTTACCGAAGTCGTTATTATTGCAACCCTTCTGGTATGCATTAACACTTCGTTTCACTTTTACATTCCGACTTTGTCCTCAGGTTTGGCGTTTTACAAAAACGGCCCGTTAAGAGTCATATTTGCATTCTCCGGGTTCGAGTGTAAGTACGCCCCCTCCCAATGCATATCTTAGCTATTTTACATGTTTGGATTTTCCGGGTTCAAGTGTAAATACACTCCCTACCGTTGCATATCTTAATCCTTTTACATTAATCTTCGTCCCTTCACTCGGGTTCATTATCATAATGTAATACACTTCCGTCACCCGGCTGTGCGTTTACATTATTATCACGTATTTTGCTCATTTGATTCATTTGGGTACTTTTAATTTGTCCCATTCACCCCGTCCTTACTACATCAGATGTAAATGTGTCTGCTATAAGAAGTTCATGGTATCATATGCCACTACTTACTTGGCCAGAGTAAGCGATTAACACATGACACACACGACCTTTTTATAGTTTTCACATCACGCTCTATGTAAGTAACACCTCTATTTAGTTTTTCTTGGAAATAATATCCTGGATAGGTATTCTATTCAGGTTTTCCGAGTTTCTAATTTACATATGCAACAATCGTTCTTTACATGTTTGTTGCATATTGCTATTTGTGCGATTATATTTAAAAACGTGCACCTGGTAATACTTGCCCCGACGGGCGTTCCTTGCCATTAACCTTGTTCGTGGTCGTTACGCAATTTAGTACTTGGTGAGCATGCTCCTCTTGTCATACTTCAGACCATTCCTCTATCATATCTGTAATTTGTTTAACCCTTGTCATCTTTAAATGCAAGCGTCCTTCAATTAAGATATTCACAAAAGTTAGCCATGTCAACTTTACTAAACGCCCGTATCATAATACAAGGCTTTTCTACTATATGTGTCAACGCACGAAATTTTGTTAGCTATACCTATCTTTTAATTGGGGTAACGTGTATTACACGATAACCCTATGTGTTGTTTACAACACTTTAATACGCTAAACCATTAACATACATGCACTTACCGGATTTGCGATCAAGCCTCGAACCAAACACCAATCTTTATTAAGAGCATAAGGTTTAAGTCCAAGCATAGTTTTCCCACCATACTTGAAACTCTTAAACCAGGTCTCTGATACCAACTTGTAACACCCGTTCTTATAAATCAATGTTTAATGTATATTTTGCGAAAACAATCATGTAATTAATGATTACATACATCGGAAATACGGGATTATTAAAAACTTTTACAAATTAAAGTGATACCACATAATGTGGTTTAATTCGCCATTTTAGAATAACGACGAAACAACTTGCGGAAGCTTCATTTAACGCGTGTTCGGTTCTTGCTCGACGCTTGATCTTCATCCGGGGCTCTCGACATTCACTTGTGTTCAAAACCAACTTAAAAGTTAGTTTTGATAATCACATAAATACGGGTTGAAACATCGAATTAAAGAAAAATCAGGAAATCCCAATATTAATCCCTTGATCCTAGAAACAAAGATTCAAATCCAGCCTCCACCGTAACTTACGGTGGTCACCGTAAGTTACGGTGGCCCCTGATTTAATATGTCCCCACTGTAAATCAGTAGAGAACTGGTGTAATGATTTCAGCCCCCACCATAACTTACGGTGGGCACCGTAAGTTACGGTGGCCCCTGTATCAGCCCCTTCCTTTTTGCCGTTTTTGACACGAAAACTTACGTATCTTTCAATCTGTTTGTCTGTTTGACCTACCGTTTCTTCCTACGTGAGTGTAATTTGATCCTTCATCATATGGAGTTAAAATCCAATATCCGGATTAACAAAAATTAAGACTTTTAAGTCTTCGGCTTTTTACCCTTTCTACCAAATTTTGACCCGTTCGCGATTTTATCAAACAAACATGTTGTTTGATTCTAATTTCTCATCATTTCCATATTGCTTATCATATTAGATTCAAATCACGGGTTTATATACATTCTTAAACCCGTTTTCTTACTTAGATGTCTAATTGACCCGTTAAGGGCATTTAAGCACTTTTACGCATAATTCCTACTCATTTATTTCTAGCTTCTCATTTCCATATCATTTATCAAATGATCTTCCATCACAACTATATTTGTGATGGGTTTAATGTGGCTATCTATATAATCCAAATTTTACCCCTCAGATTATCATTTTACCTTAAGGATAGTCATTTTACGTGATTGACCCGTTCATAGGCATTTGACCCCCAAGGTTTATGCATACAACTCTTACATATGTCTATGAGTTACATAATGATAAAACTAGTATCTAAACGATCTCTAAGGTCCATTTGCCCGATTTACCTATCAAGGGCATTTTCGTCAACTTAATTCCTCCTTTTACGACATAGGTCCCTTTGCTAAGGTATTTGACCAACATTGCATTTTTAACCATGAATTTATATATATACGTACCTGGCTCGAGTCAACATATAGACCCGTTTTATACCTCGTGTTAATTAACCAATATTCTATGGCGTCGCAATTATCCAATTTGCTATTCACTCCTGATAACATACGACTTGACAACCTCATTAGTCAATATTTTCAAATGGTATTATCATCACCATTTGACCCGTTTGGACTATAAGACCACACATTTACATAATTTAGAATAAAAGCATGATTTTGAATTTCCAAATTCACCCATTTGCCCCATTTACCATAAACCATGGTTTTTATCATTTATACTCGTTCCGACTTGTGTCAATCGTGTCAGAACCCTTATTTCGGATATTACATTATTCGCATTCAGAGTTTATAAAACAAACACGTGTTCTAGAAAAAGGGTGTAAGTTTTACTTACCTTGTATCCAAGCTACACTTTTCTTTTCCTTCTTGATTCGTTTGACCCGCTTTCTCCCCAAGCTTCACCTAGCTTGTAAAGCGCCAACTATTATTCATCATTCACAAGGTGGTTAGTTTAATCATGACTTAATACGATTATTCCACCTTACGCATTTCTATATCTAATTATCATTCATCACATTGTTGGTCAGTTTGACTTTTTAAAAGTCAAATGCCCATTAGTATACTAAATGCATATTCGAGTTTATCAACTAGTTTAGGCATTTTCTCTAATCACCCGGTAGGCGTTCTTTTAAGCCACCGTCTAACAAATCTTTAACCTGGTTCACTATATTTCCAATATCTCAACTAGTTCAGGTGATTATTAAATCTAACTTATATATTTATTTTCACAAGAACTAAGGTTTCTTATTTATAAGTGAAAACCCGTTTTATCATATCACTAGCATCCGTCCGAACACCTAATAAAATCAAATTCTACATATCAACTAGTAGATATCATGATTTCAAACATCTTCATCACGATCTTATCATCAATTCTTTTATATCATACAAAAACCCATTTCGTGAGAAGTATGATCTTGTACCCAAATTCATGGTTTAATCAAACACCTTCTATTCGTTATCATGCATGTTGATTCTAAGCATAGTTATATCATCAATTTGATCATAACATTAAAACCCATTTATCTAAGTGTGTTAATTCATCAAATCCTTAAAATCATAGCATGTTATGTATGATTTTCACTTAGGGTTTTGTTCCTAAGCAAGTATACATCACTAATCTAGCCATAGCTTCTCTAATCCATGCCTAATTCACGATTAGGATGATTATCAAATTCTTACAACTTCACCAAACATCAAGATTTTACATACCTTACGATCCTCTTGTTCGGGTGATCGTTAATTCACGCTCGGTTTTGAATTTGGGCTTCATTTGATCCTTCAATTTGATGGATTTGTTGAAGGTTAGGGTTTGGCTCCATGGGGAGCTTTCCCCTGGTCGATCTCCACACACACCCTTAGTGTGTGTATTGTGTGTTATTACTTGTTTTAATTAAAACAAGTTTCCCATTTGGCAAGTATTAGTCCCTCATGTTTTATTTTGATCAATTGAAGCTACAACTTACCATTTATCACTTAGCCACATACTAGTAACTAGGTTAATCATCCCTAGTTAACTTAATAGGTTCGGGAAATTATAACCCGTTATATTTTAAGTCCCGTTAACTCGGGCCTTTCATAACTTAATTTTCTCTTGAAAGTTCTTATTCGCTTTTTGATTAATATTAGGATTATTTATTTAAATCCTAATATTTACTGGGTTACTTTTACCACTAACGGTACTTTACCCGTCTTTTAGTATTAACAGGGTTTGATTACCAAACCCGTTTTCGGGGTGTTACAGATACCCTTTTGGAAGTGGGAGAAAATATCGATGGATTTTATAACAAAATTACCCAGGACCCCTAGAGGACACGATATAATGTGGGTGATAGTTGATCGATTGATAAAGTCTGCGCGCTTCCTACCGATATGGGAAAAGAATAACACTGGAAAGCTCGCCGAATTGTATCCCAAAGAAATTGTGGCACGTCATGGAGTGCCTATTTCAATTATTTCAGACAGAGACGGACGATTTGTATCAAGGATCTGGCGATCTTTTCAGGTGGCCTTTGGATCTCAACTAGATCTAAGCACGACCTTCCATCCGCAAACAGACGGCCAGAGCGAGCGGACCATACAAACTCTCGAAGACATGCTTCGTGCGTGTGTAATGGATTTAGGCGGCAGCTGGGATACTCACCTACCCTTGGTCGAGTTTTCTTATAATAAAAGCTACCATAGGAGCATAAAGGCCGCACCGTTCGAAGCTCTATATGGTCGCAAGTGTCGCTCACCGCTATGTTGGGTAGAAGCTGGAGACAGACAACTGATTGGTCCCGAACTGGTTCAAGAAACGACGGACAAAATCTTTCAGATCCGAGACCGTATCAAGGTGGCTCGTGATCGACAGAAGAGCTACGCCGATCAAAGATGGAAACCGTTAGCTTTCGAGGTAGGAGACAAGGTTCTGTTGAAAGTCTCACCTTGGAAAGGTGTAGCAAGTTTCGGGAAACGTGGAAAGTTGAATCCACGGTATATTGGACCATTCAAGATTTTGGAAAAGATTGATACCGTAGCGTACAAGCTGGAATTACCGGAGGAACTAAATGGCGTACATGATACGTTCCATGTGTCAAACCTCAATAAGAGTCCAACCCATGAAACCGTTATCATCCTTGCGTATGAAGTTCACATTGACGACGAGCTCCGATTCTAGAACCTGTCGAGGTAATGGACTGGAAGGTCTAGAAAACGAGGAGAAGTCGCATAAAACTGCTCAAAGTGCGTTGGAACTCTCGACACGGACCCGAGTATACTTGGGAACGTGAGGATCAATTCAAAGCCAAGTACCCTCACCTATTCGAGGAAGCTCATGCGAGAGATAACTCATCTTGAATTTCGGGACGGAATTCTTTTAACGGGGGGAGACTGTGACAACTGGCACAAAACCGGTAATTTTCATACTATTTTAATAATTATTTATTTCCTGGATTTATGTGTTTACACGTCAACATTATATGCTTACCTGTTATGCATTTGAATTCATGCATGTTTCATACATTAATTGTCACATTATACAATACTTTAAGCGTTGTGTCAAAATGATTAGTAAACTCACCGGTTAGACAAGCTGTGTCAGCACAACTTCAGAATGCAGTTAAACAATAGATTTAGGACTTAGGTGTAGGTCCAACATCAAAAATACATTAAAACCCAAGTGTGTGAACAAGGGTTAACATAAACACTTTCCGGAAGCTAACATAAGCACTAAAAACTAACTACATGAAACGCACTTTAAATGCAGAATTCAGCAAAATCAGCATTTAAACATTAATATAACATGCATTTTTAAGATTTAAATGTCCAAAATAACTTGTAAAGTGTCGAGAATGGAAACTGTCACAAAAGATACTTCATACCTTGTAAAATTCACTATTTAGCACATTAACGAATCGACAACCGAATGATTAACCGGACACTGCCCAAAACACCAAAAATAGACTAGAAACATATTTGTTATGCTTTAAAGCTAGTTATGGTGATAGAACACCTAAAAAAATCATAAAAACACTTAAACACACTTAACTTCACCTTAAACCTTCTAACTTACATCTTAAACCCATAACTTCCAAAATCTTGCACTTTACCCCCCCCCCCCCTTCATGTAACTGGCCCCAAGGTGGACCCGCCTCCTTTCCCATTAAAATATTACATAATGTGGTCAAGATATCCAACATAAGGTCCCATGGATATTGTTATGTTGGAGATTATAATAACTTGTCCAAAGGGTTAGAAACATTATCTTCTCATTCAAAAATCTTCACCTCCTTCATTCCTTCCTTCTCTCTTGGTTTCGGCCATAGCCATACACACACACATCCACATTTTCTTACAACACTCAAGCAAATCCAAGGTTATACAAAGGTGCTAGAAGGTGATTTATGAAGGTGTGAAGCAAAAGAAGTGGAAGGACCTTCAGTAGGAGCTTTTAACCACCATTTCTTCTTCATTCTTTTTCTTCTTGTGTTCTTTGCCACTTCCCTAGCCACAAGAGCTAGTGGTAAGCTTCTTACACACATTTTTACTTTATGTTCATGTTATATACAAGTTACATAATCTAAGAAACCAAACTTTTAAAGATGAAAACATGTAAATCTGACCTAATCATGGTGAAAACAATTTGTTATGAAGTTATTTGATGTATGATTCGAAGTTGTGAATGCTGATCTTATGTTTTTAGTTAGATCCATCATGTGTAAACTTGTTAGAAGCTTAGATCTAACAAGTTTAAGCATGGATCTTGAAAGATCCTTGATGAAACTTGGTGATGAACTTGAAGGTTTTCAAAGTAAGCATGAAAATGATTTTTAAAGAATGTTTTTCATGATCTTGAAGTCACTAACATGTAGATGGTTAGGTTTATGAAATAAAGTTTCATAAATAGTTTATAAAAAGTTTATCAAGAAGCTTTTTTTGGAAAGATTTGAGTATGTAAAGTAAAGATCTAACAGACTACATGTTTTTAACAACATTCAAGTTCATTATAAGGTTGAACATGATGATTCTAATGTATGTTACTTGTGAAATTGTTGAAACTTGAATTTTTGGTGATGAAAAGAAAATAAACACATGTTTTGAAAACATGGGAAACCTCCATTTTTAGGGAACTATGTCAAAAATTTTATAAAATTTTGACACTTAGAAAAATACAAGTTTTGGTGAAACTTTTTCCCCAAAAATTCACCCAAAAGTATTTACTATGGTTTCCTAATTTTTATACAAAATTACAAGTCAAGAAGCAAGGTTTTCTTAAAGGATAATTTCAATATTAAGTATGTATATTTTTAGAAACATATATATATTTAGTGGTCACAAAAATTATGTGCTAAGTGTATATTATGTGCATTATATGTATTAGCGTATATTAGGGACTTGAAAAATACACTACATACTCTAAAGGAGTATAACTACCAAAACACACATACAAATACATAAGAAATACTCAAGTATATAAGTATACAAAATTACCCATAAAAGGGTAGGGGATGGATCATGAGAAAACTAGTTTAAATGAGAAAACCAAAAAACTAACTAAAAATACCTAAAAAACATACCAAATTTTTTTTTTACATTTTTTTATAAAAAAATCGCTATTTTTTATGTATGGAAAAAAAATTTCAAAAAAAATTTGTTGTACTGCACATGTGCACTAATACAGATATAATGCACATGTGTAGTACACATATAATACACATGTGCAGTACAAGTTTTTAAAAACAATTATATATAAAAAATAGCGATTTTTTTATTAAAATTTGTAAAAAAATTGTTATGTTTTTTAGCTTTTTTAGTTAGTTTTCTAGTTTTCTCATTTAGATGTAGTTTTCTCATGATCCTCTCCCTAAAAGGGTATATGGACAAACACAAAAATATATATTAATATAAATATATATCCAACAAATTTATGGACTTGGACAAATATTTGGACTTATTGGACAATTTTACATATTTGTGGACATATATACGTGATTACTACAAGTGATGAAAAATTATAAAAATTGGACAAGCGACGAAAATAAATATATATGTATATTTAAAAAAGTATGCCAAAATATACCTATATATAACAAGTAAACCTTAAAAATACATTATTTTTAAGAAAATATAATTCCCAAAAAGTATTAATAATCAAAGAATTGATTTTTGACAATTATTACAAAATATACAAGTATTTACACTTAAATACAAGTATACTTTCCTTAGTATACTTATACCAAAAATAATATTAGAAATATTATTTGTCAAAAATACATATATCTATTTTGGAAAAAAAAATATAAGTATCATATATTTGGAAAAGTTAGAAACATAATATTTTTAACATATAACATTTTCAAATTCTACTTATACAAGTATATATATTTTTGGGATAAAAATATATATAACAAATAGAACACTAAAAATATTATGGAATATATACCTTGATAATACAAGAACATATACAAGTAAGACACAATAAAACACATTAAACAAAATGGTAACTTGTACTTAGAGGTTTACAAGTTTAGCTGATTAACATACGTAGAACGTTTATAGGTTACGACACCCACGTAGCGGAAGCCGGTGAAGTTTGACGCACAAGACGCAAATCAGTGAGTTTATGTCCCCACTTTTAAACATTTTATTGTTTTCTAAACTTTGGGGAAAATACATGTACAATGGTATGTTTAAAAACAAGGGAATGATACATAGATCATGTCATGAATAGGGTATACGTAAGCACCATTGATCTAGTTTAGACCGAAAGAGCAAGGGTTAGATCTAGCAGGTCCAGGCAGCCTCACTCTCTTGGCAACACATGGCCATGGAGTGCTTTGGGTCACAGAAGAATGGGTAATCGATGTTAATAGTCACCTAGGTTTGGATGTTTCCTATGTCGTCACATATGTTAATGTCCTTGCAAAACATTAGCTATCTCGATTTCCTTTCATTTACAGAATACTTATTACAAATACATTTTACAATTACTACCATGTTTTTACACAATTACAACTCTTACATTTTATAAAATCTGCATGAATTCACACCAACTTTTGTTGACGATTTTTAAACTTACATGTATTTCAAGAAATTAGTGGATATGCTTGCGGGCTCTTTGTTCAAGATTTAGTTTCATGTTTCAAGATGTTTAATGTCCATACTCCATTGCCACCATTTGACGGATTTTTTTGGTATATCCCGCCTCCTTGCGGAGATATAGGAAACAAAACCTTGATCTTTGATTTGAAATGATGTTGTAAACTTTCAAACAATTATCTTTTGTTGTGGTGTAAACCTTAAACTAAATTTGTATTCTGGATAATTTAAACTTTGAATGGCAAGATGGAGTTTGTTTTATATGATGTAGCACGTTTACTTATCGTATGCAATGAGAACATTTCTTGATCACACCTCGTGCTTCCACCTCTGAAAGGGGTGTGACAAAAGTGAAACCACGGGGACCCAGATGCAAAAGGTTTCAAATTTGGACTAAAGTGGACAAAGTCACCAAACCTTAGGGACCAAAATGGCAGTTTACTCTTTTTTTATTTTTGTTAGTTTACGCTAAATCATAATCTATTTTAGTTTTCATAATTTAAGAAAGAGTAAACTACAAGTTTGTCCTTTATCTTTATACCACATTTCAGGCGATGTCTTTTGCCTTTAAAATTGATGAGTTTTGTACTTAATGTTTCTAAGTGTTACACGGTTTGTCCTTTGACCCTAACTTTTAAAAAAAAATATTGTCAAGTATAGTCGTATGCCTTACACATGAGGACATTTTTGTCATTTAACATTTCTAGGGACTATTGTATAAATAACTTATATCTAGATACTAATGTGTAAAAAATAAATAAATAAATATATATATATATATATATATATATATATATATATATATATATAAAATCAAAGTATGCCTCTGCTATCTCTCATCCTCCCCCCCCCCCCCACTCTCTCTAACCTACACCCCAACCACCTGTCGTCCACCCTAATCCAAATATCCAACTCCACCTCCATTCGTTCTGCTCCACAGTCAATGAAAACCAGTGATCTAGATCCGGTCCTGCAGATATGGCAGAGCTACTAGCATGAGCGATGGACGTATTCAGATCCGATGGTGGCATAGCCAATGAAGAAGACGAGTGTCATTTGGTGAATTTGAATGTCTAGCTGAGGATTTGTTGTTTCTAGTTTTGAAGGTTGGGTGTGTATTTTTTGAATTTGAACTAGATCAATGCTACTCTGAGTACATTTCGCAATTGCTTTATAGCTTTAGAAATAGGATCTGTGATTTTGGAATTACTGATTGAAGGCTGACTGAGTTTGATATATATATATATATATATATATATATAGAGAGAGAGAGAGAGAGAGAGAAACGGGATCAGGAGAAAACGCTCAAAAGTGTGAGAACGGTGAGAACGCATCCTGGCCCAACACGTGTCACGCGGCATAGAGAAAGGCGGAGGGGCTTTTTTGTCCTTTCATCTTCTACTTTTCCAGTTCCACTTTTCCCAATATTGTTTTAATTTTTGGGGTTTAAGATTTTTGGCATTAACCAAATTCAATAATTAATGGCGTTTAATTGTTTCATTGTATTAACATTTTGGCGTTTATTCAAATCGTATGCCATTGGAACCCAGGGGGGTCAGGAAATCTATCTGAATGGCGTTTTTTCAAGGCGTTTTAAACAAGATGGCCCATTATTCTATTATTTTTATATACATTTTGGCGTTTGTGGTATCTTGGCGTTTTACAATTGTTAGATTATATTTCAACCACAGGAAAAAAATACAAGCGAAGAAAATAAATTAAAAATCCTAATCGGATCTCTCTTCACAATCTTCACTGTCATCAGTCTCTCTCTTCTTTAATAGTACAAGAACTGTCACCAAATATATGACGTTTTATGTAAAACTTAACAAACCCATTGGTTTGATTATTTTGTCTGCTCGTCTGTTGAAGTGGCTTTTTTGTGGATGTTTGGGGACATAGATCTATGACGTGTGGGTGGGTTTTTCGCTTTTTCTTTATCTTGATCTTCATCTTTATAATCATCCCACTCTTCAGTGTCATTGATCTCTTATCCTCATCCAAGCCTTCTTCAAGAACAAAAAATACAAAATGTCATATGACTAGCATCAGTATCTTTTTCTTAAATTTTTGTCCATCTCATGCAGCAAAATCTTACTGCGTTACTCCCCTCTGCTAACAATTCATTCAGTGAAACTTCACGAAGAACAATACTGAATATCCAAGAAAGCATATTAGCCATCTTTGATTTTTTTATTTTTTGTCGTTTTACAGTGAGTGGTATTTAGTAGTATTGGCGTTTGTTTTTTGTTTTGATCAAATGGAAGTTGCTTAGACGTATATTTTATAGGATGTCTTTTTGGCGCCTAAGTTAGGCGGTGCATTATTATAATAAAGTATTTGTCTTTTCAGTTACTGTTTGTAATTATTGTTTTTGATAAGCTTTATCTCTGAAGTCTGTAACACGTCCCATCTTTTAAGTTTGGCGTTTTAGATTCTAATATAATAAATTTTCTTTATCATCATTATTACTGATTTGTAGTTACTATTTCTAGTTACATTTTCAAGTTTGTTTTTTATTTTTTTTGGTTTTTTATAATACTTGTCCAAAGTAATTTTATTATGGTTTGGTAATTTTTGTGGCGTTTTATGGCATGCTGGCGTATTGACAAGCATTTGGCTTTTTGGCTTTTTTATTAGATATGGCGTTGTTATTATATAACAATCAACTGAAAAAGAAAATTAAACAAAATAAATATTGATCTTCCAAATCTTCACTGTCACCAGTCTCTTTCTTCTTTTGAAGCATCTTCACTGGCTGTTTCAACTTTCGTATGATTTTTTTTATTTTTGTTTTTTGAAGTAGTTTTTTGTCGTCGTGTGGAAGCACAAAGTCTGAAATCAGCCTCTATTTCTATAACATTTGTCCATCTCATGCAGCAAAATGTTATTGAGTTTATACCCTTTCAGCCAAAATGTTATCATTTTTGGCGTTTTACCGAGAAAAAGAACGCCACTAAATAAACCATCTTAAAACTGTAAATTTGATCATGCTAAAATCAATAAAGTGTTGCTGTATGGTGATGGACAACATTGTTAATCCTCAGTTAAGAAAGATAACTGACAATGTTGTCCACCCCATACAGCTAAACTTTATTGACTACAAACCTCAGTAATGTTTTTTGTATGTTTTGGCGTTATAAATTGGATGGAAGTTGAGGATAAGTCAATAAGATTTTACTCAATGAAATGGACAATATCTTTACTTAATGATTTTGTCCATTACATTGAGTGAAAGCTTACAGACAACCAAACTGAATTTATAATAAACGTTTTGGGTTAGAAGATATTTGATGTTTGGGTTTTCTGGCGTTTATCAGACGAATGGTAAATATTAAATATGGCATTTGGGGTTTTGTGTGTGTTTTTAATTGAAGGTCTGAGTTGTTGTATATATAGGATTTTTTTGGCGGTTTTTTTAGGCGGGATTTTATTATAATTAAGTTTGGCGTTTTATATCTAATGGCGTTTTTAGTTAGAATGGTGTGTGATTTCTGTTTGGCGTTTTATTTTCATGAGATGGCGATTTGTTTGGAGTAGTCAAAAGACGCTTTTACCCTTAATGAAGCGCGTTCACGTAATAAAATTGATGTTATTTACGAAAACGCCACCGCGCCAATCTAGTCCATAGATTGTTTTGATCGGACGATCCATAAGCGTTCTCACCATTCTCACACTTTCCACCGTTTTCTCTAAATCCTGACCCTATATATATATATATATAGTGTGAGGTTCATTGGGGAACACTAAAAAAGTGGGGAATAGTGGGGAACCGACTCAAACGAACTCCGATTGGACTCATTCCAACGGCGTTGGAACCGGTTTTCTCGAACCCTAACTAGGATCTCTTAACCCTAAACCCTAAATCATAACCCCTAAACCCTAAATATATTAGGGTTTGGATTTTAGGGTTTAGGGTTTAGCTTTAGGGTTTATAGTTTAGATTTTACGGTTTAGCTTAGGTTTTAGCCTTATTTTTTTAGCTTTAGGGTTTAGAGTTTAGGAGTTAGGATTTAGGGTTTAGGGTTCAGAGATCTTAGTTAAGGTTCGACGAGCCGGTTCCAACGCCGCTGGAACGAGTCCAATCGGAGTTCGTTTGAGTCAGTTCCCCGCTATTCCCCACTTTTTTAGTGTTCCCCATATATATATATATATATATATATAGGGGAGGGTTCATTGGGGAACACTAAAAAAGTGGGGAACGGGGGAACACTTTTAAAAATTATACTTAACATGTTAAAAACATATTTTTCTAATTTTTTTTCGTCGCTTTTTCTTATAAATACAAGTAGAAACATTTTTGATAAAAAAATCAAAAACTAAAAATATAAAAAAAAATGTTTAAAAAACAGTTTTATCATATAGAATTAACTTAACATGTTAAAAATAAATTTTTTTTTTTAAATTTTCAGCGCTTTTCTTTATAAAAAGGAGGAGAATCTAGTGGAGTAAAAAAATATTTTTTTCTAAAAAAAACAATTTTTAGCCTTTTTTTAATTGTTTTTTTTAATATTTTTAGTTTTTGATTTTTTTTCATTAAAAATGCTTCTACAAGTATATATAAGAAGAAGCGCCGAAAAAGATGTTTAAAAAATTAATTTTTAACATGTTAAGTTAAATTTTTAAGAGTGTTCCCCGGTTCCCCACTTTTTTAGTGTTCCCCAATGAACCTTACACTATATATATATATATATATATATATATATATATATATATATATAGGCTAAAGATAAATAGAAAACCACTTTTATTGAGAAAACCCGGGAAACTCTAAGCTCCCGACTTTTTTTTTTTTGAAAAAATTACCACACGTAATATACATGTTTTTAAGACTTTTGGGAAAAAAATCGAAAAAGCGCCCAAGGATTATTTAAAAAAAAAACAAACAAATTTCAGCAACTTTGTTGTGTAACACGTGTTAGGCAAAAAATGTTGAAACTTGTTTATTTTTTTAAAAAAAATCCCTTCGGCGCTTTTTTTGTTTTTTTTTTTTTTTTGCCCAAAAGTCTTAAAAACATGTATATTACATGTGTTATTTTTTTCAAAAAAAAAAAATGTCGGGAGCTTTGAGTTTCCCGGGTTTTCTCAATAAAAGTGGTTTTCTATATATCCTTACCCTATATATATATATATATATATATATATATATATATATATATATATATATGTATATATATATGTATATATATAGGGTCAGGATTTAGAGAAAACGGCGGAAAGTGTGAAAATGGTGAGATCCAACGCCGCTGGAATGAGTCCAATCGGAGTTCGTTTGAGTCAGTTCCCCGCTATTCCCCACTTTTTTAGTGTTCCCCAATGAACCTTCCCTTATATATATATATGTATATATATATATATATATGTGTATATATATATAGGGTCAGGATTTAGAGAAAACGGGGGAAAGTGTGAGAATGGTGAGAACGCTTATGGATCGTCAGATCAAAACAATCCATGGACTAGATTGCGCGGTGGTGTTTTCGTAAATAACATCAATTTTATTAGGTGGGACACGCTTCATTAAGGGTAAAAGGGTCTTTTACCGCTCAAATTCAAAACGCCAACAAATGATAACACGTCATTCAAAAAAATAAAATGCCATTAAAAACAAAACGCCAAAAAATATTGATAAAACGTGTTGGATATTACAGGAAGAGGAAACAACACAGTAACTGAATTTCAGTTATTAACATTTATTAGAAGAAATTCTCTCCTAAATTACG
>JARYGA010018277.1:0-20026 GCA_030545235.1 Helianthus tuberosus | reverse complement strand
AATGAGGAGCAAGTCAAAAAGGTTGTCAATATAAAGTTAAAGTTTGAAACAACTGATGATTTACCAGAAAACATTGATGTCACGTTCACATCGTCTGACACTGATCATGAGTCGGAGTTAATAAAGAAAGTGGTCGATCAGGTGTTGGATAAAGATGAGGAGTCAGAGTCAAAGTCCAAATCCAAGAGTTCGAGTTCATCAGTTGACAGTCAAAAGTCGTCGGTTAAAAGAGTTTACAATAAAGAATTCTTTTTATCAAAATCTAATTTGAATGACGAACCAATCAAAGTACCATATACTTTGAATGATTCAGACAAATTATATTCTGATGAGGAATTTCCAATAAGAGGTGTTAAAACTGAAATGATAAAAAAGGTTTTCAAACTAACAGCAATTAATATTTCTGAAATAAAAGATGAAAATCTTAATGAAAAACCTAAATCTTACACCTCAAGAGTTAAACAACGTTTAAACAAGAAAAAGGGTTACACTTCTAGTTCTGGTTTTCAAAAGAAACCAAACCACAATGGTAATTACAAAAAGAAAGGTCTTAGTTTTATACCACCGAAAAATCATAAAAATGAGAAAATTTATAAATCAAAAACTGTATTTGTTTCAGGAACAAGTTCGGAAGAAGAACAAAAGAGCTCATTCTGGAAGCAAACAAACAAAGAGTTCTTTGCAGAGAAACAAAAATTTGAGAAGAATGGAGTTTATCAAAGAAAGGAAACAAGAACCTGTTACTGATGTTAAGAAGTTGGTCACATAGCCTGAAATTGTCCAATGGCTACCAACATAAAATAGGAAGTTGTTTCTAAACTCAAAGAAAAGATTGTTGATAAAACCGAACCACCAACTGAAAAATTCAAAGTGTATAAAAACTCAACATATGAGGTTGGTGAATGTTCGAAAAGATTTTACAAGAGAAGAGTGAATCTTGAAAACCAGAAGTGGGTTGTTAAGAAATTAGATGTGAATCTGGTGATGAATCTGATTCCACAAAATCAGAGGAGCCACAAGTTGATCTAAAAATAGAAACATCAGTTCCACCAATGGATGATGTCAATTTTCCACCATTGAGGGCTGAAAATTTTAAACGAAAAGTTGGAAATGTGGAGATTTCGAATCAATTCTATTCTGAGAAGAAAGATTTTGATGTCAAAAAAGTTTTTAATGGAAATGTGAAAAAGATTTTTGGAAAGATGGTTGAGGGAAAGGTTAAAGGGGTTAAAGATTTTTATGAAACTAAAAAGGCAACTTATAACCCAAGTGAAGTTGAGGAGGAAACATCCAAGTTTGGTCAGGCTTGGATGTCTGTTTTTCATATGTGAAAACTATGACTTGCCGGAGCTTCCAGGTTGGTAAGTGTGAAGCAGGTATCGGCATCTTTCTTGAGAAATTCACGAAAGTGATTTCAACTTACAAGTGGTTATTGGTTTGTTTTTACAAGTGGTAAATCAGGGACATTAAGTTGTACTTGATTTTCAACAAGTGATGTTTGGTGATTGAATCTAAAACTGTTAAATTTTTCAAGTGGTTGAAAGAACAATGTGATGAATTGATCCCCTAACCTACAAGTGGTTAAATCAGCAAAACTAATTTTCCGGAAAAACCATTTGATTAAAACAAACTTAAGTGTTTTGAAATCACAATGGGAAAATAGTTTGTTGAAAGGGGGAGTTCTGATTGTTTATGCCAAGTGGATGGCGGATTTGAAGCGACTTGATATTAGTTGTCATTTTATTTGTATAGTTTGTTTTCAAAATTTTCTTTAAATGATTTTGCATTTTAGGGGGAGTAAGAATTTCATAAAATCCAAAAACATTAGAAAATTTGAAAATGTAAAAAACATGATAAAATCAAAAATGAGTTTTGTTGTAAAAAGAGGAAATGATAGTACATCAGTGGACTATCACAGTATGCTAAAGAATTGGAAAGTAAAATGTGATAAACGGTCTCACTGATGATGTGCCAGTAGGTTTTTGCACATTTAGTAGATTGTGTCAAGATATAAACCTAAATTTCAAACTTACTTATATCGTGGGGAACATCTCTCGGATATATGGGTAACCCCCGAAATCTTGTTTGAAAGGTCCCTCTTTCTGAGATACTAGGTCTTTATACTCAATGATATCTGGGGTATTATCCCGGGACTTCTGATTTTGCGGAAGCAATGGCCTAGTCCCCGTATAATACTTTACGCATGCTTGAAACATAGCACCACCCACAGTACAAAAAATGATGAAACATTGAAAAATGCTAATCATGTGCTGTTGAAGAAAATATTCTCTAAAGGGAACACACCAAAAGTCGAAGCCATCATCTCTCTGATTTTGCGGAAGCAATAGCCTGAGCTCTCATGGCCCTCGCATTTAACCCTTTACAGATATTATCTTGGTATACTCACCTGTAAGACTGAATATTGGGATCTGGATACGGGAATATATTCTGAGGTGGGACACGCGAATAAGTTCAAGTGCTTAAAACATTAATCTCGTATCTCGAAACAGTTGAAATTTGTGTGAAAATTTAAGTGGATCAGTATACTGACAATCTAAGTGAATCGTTTAGAACTGAAAATGTATTAGGCTTAACGGTGTTAGTGATTTGTCTCAAAAACTGATATGATCCTCTTTCACAAGCTCTCAAAAATATTGTCTGTAAATATTTCTTTTCTGTATTTAGTTTATTTTTCAAAAATACAAAAAGAGTTTTAGTGTGTTTTAACATAATTTTTTTGGAAAATTCAAAAAGATTTTTGACAACTGATGTTGGAGAGCTGATTTTCAAAATTTCAAGTGCTAAACATGATGACACTCAGTGAAGGGGAGTTTGTTTGATATAAGAAATGGTTTTGAGGTAAATATTTTTCCTACAAGTGGTTCATCAGAGTTTAACATTGTAATATAATTTGTTAATTGATTAATTCTTGCAAGTTATATTTAAATTTGTCAAATTTTAAATTTGTGAAATTTATTGTGAGGTAGAGTTTGTGCAGGATTGAAATTTGGAGAGAGCCAGGTTTCGATCCTAAGCAGAGTGAGTGCCAAGTTCTGATTCTGGACCTGATGTTCATGCAAGCTGATGATGCTGATGAACTTAAGGAATCAAGAGATCTGATCAAGAGAATTAGAGTGAGATAAAAGCAAGGTGGATATCCTGGAGATGAGAGAAGAAAACAGAGATTGAGGATTTTTACATTGTCAGATACTTTAGAAGAGTTCGAGTAGACTGATAAAGATTGAAGATTGAAGACTCGACACTGAAGACTTCGTCAACATTCGACGGGGAGTCTGTTGGTGCATGCGTCTGTCGACTTCATCTTGTATCGAGTCTTGTATTGTATTAGATAGATCAGGGCACGTTATACGAGAAATCTGTCAAAAGGTGAATTTCGCACGAAATAGGCAACAAGATATTTCGCACGAAATTACATGGTTATTTTGTACGAAATTACTATTTCGTGTGAAAGTAATTTCTCTTGAGTTATTCCATGCGAAATTACCTTGCCTATAAATGGTTGCCTTGTCTTCGTCATTTGTAACGAAATTTCATTCCGGTTTGAGAGCCGAAGTGTCTACTCGCTGTGAAACTTTGTCAAATCTATCTAAAGACAGTTTAAAGTGTATATCTAGCTGAATTGGACTTGATACGTCTGTTTCCGCCTTTCGTATTAAGCAAAATCTCTTCTGATCGACTCATTCGGGTCAGAAAACGATCCTACACCTTGTAATTGTGCACGTTAGTTATATGTTTGAGATGTTTGTTTGATTAGTTGTGTTATTATTTAATTAATGTGATTAAGGTGTTTAGTTACATAAACTTGTGAACTATTTTAAAGTTTGGAACTACCTCGACGAAACTTAGGTGTTTCGCCACAAACCATCTCGACGAAACATCTGGAGTTTCACCACACCTGTTTCGACGAAACCTAGGAGTTTCGTCATGACCATCACGACGAAACATGGAGTTTTGCCAGTCTTGGTTTCTCCGAAGCCCAGTAAGGGCCCAACACTTGTACACACATATATAACAAAGTAGGGTTGCACGATGACACATAGTTGGTCGATTTGCAAACCCTAGGCTCTCTTCTCTCTCTTGCACCCGACGGCAATCACCAACCCTCTCGAATTCTTGCTAGTTCATCTCGTAACCGGTTAGTGTATAGATACCAATTGTTTGATTCAACTTTCTATCACATTAGGTTGCATGATGCCTTGGTAGGATGCTTTGATTTGTTACCGTACAATGATTGCTATATATGATTTCATGGCTTATAATGATGATTGATGATCTAGGGGATTATAAATGGTTAGATTGTTGTGATGGTTATGTATGTTGATATTTAATCGTTTGATTAGAATGATATTTGTAAATGGTGGATTTGATAATCTGTTATGAGATGGTTAAATGATGAAATTGTCAATAGTTAGGGTTTTCAGTTGTTTATGTATAGTTAATGGATAGGTGGTATGGATATGTGCATAATGATGATCTGTTAATCTAGGGTTCATGTTTAGGGTTGCCTGTTTGATCTACTTTGGGGAATTGGTAAGTGTTTACGGGATTTACGGGAGTAGTTAGTCAAATGCTTGAAACTGTTAACACCTCGACGAAAGGCCTGGGAGTTTAGTCACTCATGTTGATGATGAAACACTGGAGGTTTCGTCATTAGCATTCTCGACGAAACACTTGGGAGTTTCGCCATCTTTTTGTCAATGAAACTTGGGAGTCTCGTCAATGGATAATCACGACGAAACCTGAGGGTTTCGCCAAAGGGGATCACGACAAAACAGGGGTTTTGTCAAGAGGGTAAATAAGCATAGTGAACTAAGTTAATTCTGTTGATGGATGACTATGTTAGTGAAATCATAACTAGGACAGGTAATGTTGAACATAAATGCAAACTGTGGTCTTAGATGAGCTCGAATAACTGTTAAGTGCTATGTGGCGATTGTTGCTTGAATACACATTATGATCATGATTTATACGTGAACTATGTGGATGTCAACTGATTATGTATGTATGAATACTATTGGCTTTGACTGATTAACTGTGAACAAGCAGATTAACATACCGAGCAAACCAAGGTGAGTTCACACTTTCTACAAGGCATGGGATTCCCGATGGTTGGGAATGGGTAAAGGAATTATTCGGAAACTGCGTGACCTCCTGGTTTGGAACAAATACTACATCCTCTTTATTGAAGGGGTGATAACATGTACTAAGGATTTAATCGGAACCTGCGTGATCTCCTGGTTTGGGGACACGTACCACATCCTCTTTATTGAAGGGTGATAACATTGATACTAGACCAAAATCTCTATCATGAAGTCCCTCACTTTTATATCGACTTAATCGTCGGGCCAATGGTGAGTGGGTCATTAGTTAAATAGCGCTATTAAGGTTTGAAAAGCCTCACACCGTGCCGCAGAGGATGGGCGTGAACTAATGGATCTGGTCACTAGTCAATGATGATAGACATTGACGTTTGGGCACCAACTTACTTTAGTCAGTGGTCGATATGGTAAAGGGTCTAGTGGATAACACGGGGTAGCCCCCACTGGTTATGGTTTGGGAAACAAGGAACTGATTAACTACTGGTTTTCGAATGAACTTATGGTTTTTGGAACAACTTTAAAATGGACAACCAACTGTGAACTCGCTCAACTTTGTTGTTGACTCGTTGTTACATGCCTTGCAGGTCGTTATAGGTTTAGCTGGAGCTTGCAGGGGAGCAGGAGTCGTTGTGGGACATGGACTGTTGTGTTCCATGTTAAATTTTATGAACATTTAAACTTATACTTTGGTTTTAAACTTTATGCTTCCGCTGGGAACTTGAATTTGATTAACTTATTTTAACACCAATTATATTGTGTGGTTGGACTTTTATTTATTTAATTATATTGTTCAATATGATTGGTGGCTGGATCCTGGTCAGTCACGCCTCCTGCGGTGATACCCCGCTTGTGGATTTTGGGGGTGTGACAAGGCGTCACCGACCAGTTTGAACGTAGATTCCGATAAGGAGAAATTGTTATTATCTGGATGAAGGAGGAGAGCTAAACGACGATATTCGTTATTGCTGACGAGTGGTGGTGTTGTGGTGGAGGTGGGGTGGGGGTAGTGGTGTTGTGGTGGAGGTGTAGTTGTGCAGGAGAGAGATAGAGAAAGTAGTTTTTGAAAATATTGCACATTGGTCCCTAGACTGTGGGTGAGTGACACATGACTACATTTAACATGAAAACTTAACTAGGATAGATTAAAAGGACACCAGTTGTAATCATGTGAAAACGTTCGAGGTTGTAACATGAAAACTTACTAGTCGATCAGAAGAGTTCTCGGTCTAATCAGAGGCGGAATTCATTGATTAGACTTTGTAACAGCTCAAAATACACTTAATTGTCTTGTATTATTGATTTAACACGTTTACAGATCAGTAGACACATCGGCAGCACTTCGGTACCGGAATCACGAACCTTACAAATGATTTCGCATCTAGGGTATTTATAGGAGATGAGATTTCGCATGGAATTGGCAATTTCTATTTCGTGTGAAATAGCAGAATGCTATTTCGTATGAAATTAGCTCAAACCCATTTCATGCGAAATTAGCTTCTATCACACAAACCCTAGATTTCTCGTACTATGTGCCCTGATCTAACAATTCTAGTATAAGACTCGATACAAGACGAAGTCGACAGACGTAATGCACCTACAGACTCCCCCTCAGATGTTGACGAAGTCTTCAGTGTCGAGTCTTCACAACCTTCAGCCTTGATCAGTCTTTGGGCTCTTTCAAAATATCTGACAGAGTAAGCATCCTCTATCCATTCTTCTTTTCATCTCCAGAATCCTCATCTGGCTCTTATCTCACTCTAATTCTCTTGATCAGATTCATGATCAAATACTAACTCTAGCATCTTCAACTCTTTTCCCCTCGGATGTTGATCTACTAGCAGACTCCCCCTTAAATTGTTCCAGGATCGTAGTCTGGCTTTCACATATTCACAGGTTCAAGAATCGCAACCATAACCTGCACATTCTCTACCTTAAAGTAAATTTCATAAATTTAGATTTTAACAAATTTAAATTCTGCTAACCTCTTGTAGAAACAAATTCACAATTGATTTAATCAGTTAATTCATTCTGATGACCACTTGTATGCAAAACATATTTCCCACAACACTCTCCCAAACCAATTCGTCATGTTAAGCACTTGGAATTTTGAAAATCAGCTTTTCAACATCAGTTGTCGAAAATCTTTTTGAATTTTTTAAAATATATGCTAAAACACACTTAAACTCTTTTTGGATTATGGAAATAAATAAATGCAGTAAAGAAATATATACAAACAATATTTTTGTGAGTTTGTGTAAGAGGATCATATCAGTTTATGAGACAAATCACCAACACCGTTAAGCTTTAAACATTTTCAGTTCTAAACAATTCACTTAGATTGTCAGTATACTGATCCACTTAAATTTTCACACAAAATTCAACTGTTTCGAGATACGAGATTAATGTTTTAAGTACTTAAACTTATTCGCGTGTCCCACCTCAGAATATACTCTCGTATCCAGATCCCAATATTCAGTCTTACTGGTGAGTATACCACATATGATATCTGTAAAGGGTTAAAATGCGAGGGCCATGAGAGCTCCGGCTATTGCTTCCGCAAAATCAGAGAGATGTGGCTTCGACTTTTGGTGTGTTCCCTTTAGAGAATATTTTCTTCAACAGCACATGATTAGCATTTTGCAATGTTTCATCATTTTTTGTACTGAGGGTGGTGCTATGTTTCAAGCAAGCGTAAAGTATTATACGGGGACTAGGCCATTGCTTCCCTAAAATCGGAAGTCCCGGAATAATACCCCAGATATCACTGAGTATAAAGACCTAGTATCTCAGAAAGAGGGACCTTTCAAATAAGATTTCGGGGGTTACCCATATATCCGAGAGATGTTCCCCACGATATAAGCAAGTTTGAAATTTAGGTTTATATCTCGACACAATCTACTAAATTTGCAAAAACCTACCGGCATATCATCAGTGAGACCGTTTATCACATTTTAACTTTCCAATTCTTTAGCGTGTTGTGATAGCCCACTGATGTACTATCATTTCCTCTTTTTACAACAAAACTCATTTTTTATTTTTATCATGTTTTTTGCCTTTTTCAAATTTTCTAATGTTTTTGGATTTTCTGAAAAATTTCTTACTCCCTCTAAATTCAAAATCATTTAAAGGAAATTTGAAAAAAAACTGTACAAGTAAACTGACAACTGATATCAAATCGCTTCAATTCGCCATCCACTTGCCACATACAATCAGAACTCCCCCTCTCAACAAACTATTTTCCCATTATGATTTCAAAACACTTAAGTTTGTTTTAATCAAAAATGGTTTTTCCGGAAAATAAGTTTTATTGATTTCATAAAACCACTTGTAGGTTAGGGGATATCATCACTTTCTTTTTCAAACATTTTGTATGAAAGTTAAATCAAGTTCAACTTAATGACCTTGATCAACCACCTGTAAGTGAAAATCTTCTTCAACCACTTCTAGGTTCACTTATCAATCAAAACCACTTGTAAATCAGAATATAACAATTTCAAGAAAAATACCACTTGTAAGTTTACCAAACAAACTTTTCAAGAATGATGCCGATTCCTGCTCCACGATTACCAACTTGGAAGCTCCGGCAAGTTATAATTTTAGTTTAAAAATGCAGTCACCCAAGCCTGACCAGCCTTGGGTGATTTTGATTCAATTCTATCCCAACCTCCTTTTGATCTGTAAAAATCTTTTGCACTTTTTACCTTCCCATCAACCATCTTCCCAAAAATATGTTTAACTTTCCCATTGAAAGCCTTTTCAGTATCAAATTCTTCTTTACCAGAGAAAAATTGACCTGAAATCTCAAACCTACCTTTTGATTTCAAATTTTCTCTTGACAATTTTGGAAAATTCTCATCGTTCATCTGTGGAACGGAATTCTTCTCACTTTTCTCAACAAATGACTCCTCTGATTTTATGGAATCAGATTCATTGTCAGAACTACTTTCAGATTTTACAACCCATCTCTGTTTGTTCAAATCAACTTTTCTTTTGTAAAAACGTTTTGAAACATCACCAGTTTCAAAAATCGAATTTTCAAACATTTTAGATTTCTCAATTGATTGTTTCTTTTCATCAACATGTTTCTTAATCATTTCAGACTTAGAAGTAACTCCCTGTTTTGTGTTGTTGGACTGTTGACAATTCCAAGCAATATGTCCAATCTTGTGACATTTGAAACATGTTCTTCTCTCAACTCTTTGACCTAACTTCTTCTTCCTTTCAGCAAGAAACTCCTGATTTGATTGTCTCCACAAAGGTTTCTTCTGTTCTTCTTCTGAACTTCCACCTGCAACAAATTTTGTTTTTGGTTTATAATTTTTCTCATTTTTATAATTTTCTGGAACAATAAATCCTAAACCTTTCTTTTTGAAATTACTGTAATGGTTTGGTTTCTTTTGAAAACCTGAACCAGAACTGTAACCTTTCTTTTTGTTCAATCTCTGTTGAACTCTTGAAGTATACTTTTTAGATTTTTCAGCAAGATTTATATCTTTTATTTCAAAAATGTTAATTTCTGTCAATTTGAAAACCTGTTTGATCATTTCAGATTTTACACTTCTTATTGGAAATTCCTCATTAGAATATAATTTTTCTGAATCATTCAAAGTATATTCCACTTTGATTGATCCTTCATTCAAATTAGATTTTGATAACAGGAATTTTTTATTGTAAACCCTTTTAACCGGTGAACTCGGACTCTTTTCTGACGAACTCAAACTTTCAGATTTAGACTCCGACTTTGACTCTTCATCCATATCCAACACCTGATCGACCACTTTCTTTAACAACTCATGATCAGTGTCAGACGCTGTGAATGTGACATCAATATTATCTGGTAAATCATCAATGATTTCAGACTTTAACTTGATGTTGAGAGCCTTATTTAAACGTTCCTCATTTGGTTTTTTGGGAGAATAACTATTCCAAATCGGAGGCGGACACTTGTTATACTTGACACTTTGTTTCTTACCAGTATCCGTATCTTCTGTCTTTTTATCTTGAAACGCTTCAAGACCTGCAACAGTAGGATAAACTCGATCAATCAAGTAATCACAAGTTGTATAACTCAACAACAAACATTTAATTCTTTCACTCTCAATCTTTTCAAGTTCCAAATCCTGCTTTAGCTTTGCACAATCTTCAATATACTCATTGATGACTTTCTACTTTGTCATTAGAGTAGAACTCATCATTGTCATAGCAGCATCAACTTCTGTATTTGTCTTTTTCAAACCATTAACTGTTCTGTTCAAAACATCATAAGATTCTTTCACATACTTCACATCAGATAACAAATTCTCTTTCATCTCTTCCAGTTCACTAATCTTCTTGTCTTTCACCTCACAATCTTTGCAAGATTCTAAACATTTTTGACAAGGTTTAATGACCTCAACTAATTTTTCAACCTTGACAATCTTCTCAACTTCAACAATTTTTTCTACCTCGACGATTTTCTCAACTTCGACGAGTTTTTCAACTCCGACTATTTTTTCGACTTCAACATTTTTTTCTACCACTTTCTCCACTTCAACAATTTTTTCTATCACCTTATCAATTACTGGTTCAACATTTGCTTTGTCACACCCCCGACCGCGTAAAACAACAAATCGCGGCGGAAACATCGGGGCGTGTTGCAACAGAATTAATGTTTCATAACCATGGATACCAAAAAGTGTTTCGTTTTATTAAACATTGAATAATTACATTGTCTGGAAATCTAAATACACAATTTAAACATAGTCTATCATTGTTATTGAGTCACTAAGGCCTTGTCCAGTCCTATGTGAGCATGCATCCTATCAATCGATATCTTTCAACAATACCTGAAACATATGTGAAAACGAGGTCAGCAAAGAAATGCTGGCGAGTACATAGGTTTTGTGAAAATAAGATTCATGACTTCTGTTTTAAGAAAATGTTTAGTCATGAACCTTGTAATTTGCTTTGTCTTTGTAAATCATTTGAAAAATAATAAGTTCAAGTGATATGTATAAATAAGAGAATAATGCATGATTAAATGAATAACCATGTAAAATGAGTTTGTATAAGATAAGTTGTTTGTAAATAATTGTCTTGTGAAAAGTATGTTACTTGTATAAAATGTTCTATGTCTCAAACTGAAATGATTCAAATAATGCTACGATATGTAATACCATACAAACACTTATATATAGGAAGTACCAGCGGCGTATCCACCATGCTTGTATCATATTCCACACGCATTGTTACTTAATCACTTAGTCAAACCAAACCACCAAAGTAATGTTCATGCCCAATGTAAATCATGTAATATGTATAACCAAAACCCAATCGTATATCGCTTTGAAGCCAATCGTTTACCCAATCGTTAAAACATCGAGTGAAAACCAATTGTTTACCCAATCGTTAAATTCGTTTTAGGTCGTGAAACTACTTAAATGGTCGTCTCGCTAATAACATTCAAACCTTCTTGACTCGCATTAATAAACCCTTACCAAAGGATAGATTAATAATTCGCATTAATAAACCCTTACCAAAGGATAGATTAACATCTCGCATTAATAAACCCTTACCAAAGAGTAAATTAAAAATTACAGATTCAGTCGCTACCCACAACACCCACACATAACTACGGGTGTAGTAACTAACGGGATTTGTCAGATCCTATGGTACCATAACCTAATACTGGTCGGCTTGATCATTGCTAATGAATGTCATTTGTTATGTAATTACAACCAACAAGTTTGTTCACTTTTTGAAATCGTTATTAGTTTTTTATAAATCGTCTTAATCGTTTTTGAAACCATTGTTATAACATCGAAAACATTTAGCACATATGAGTCACCCCAAAACAATTGAAAGCAGTAAAATAGGGGAATAATGTACTCGCCTGAGAATGCTTAGAGGTCTTGAACAACAACCAAACAAAGCTAGAGAGAGCACGGAATCAGTCGACAATCTAGAACTATATAAATAAACCGGACTTAAATCGGGAGATCGGATAGGATGAGGCTTGGTAAACCAAATGAGTATTGGAACTCATATGATATGGTTTAACAAGGCCTACATACTACAATGAAACCAAACCTAAGTGCTTTCGACCCATCGCGACCCATTAAGGTAGCTTATGCTACTTTAACGCGTCGTTCGCGTGAAACGCGTTCGGGACGTCTAACTAGTCCTATGACAAGTATTTATATGCCTAAACGTGTTTAATTATGTTGTATAATCAGTTATGTACAAAAGTTTAGGTTACATAAGCTTAATTACCAATTATACATGAAAAGGGTATTCTGGTAATTTACCTAAGGCATATAAACTACCTATCATACAACTATTCAAACGAAGCGACCATAGGGTATAACCTCGGGAGGTTATTCCCTACCTACGATGGTCACCTAATGTATTTGGTCGGATCTTAATGATCGACCAAACTGGGTCGGGTTCGAAGGTATAAGCGATTTATTAGATCGCTTACCCTACGACCCTAGACAACGTGGTAATCAGTAGGCATAGTCCCAAGGGACTATAACCAACGTGATTACACTCACGTTGCGAAGTTCAAACGAACTTCGCATTGACCATAACTGGTCAATGTAGAAAGTCAAACAAAGTTTGACTTTCAGACTCGAAAGACTCGAAAAGCAATAAAAGAACGAAAGAATACTTACGAAGGGTCCCCGAATGCTAACTTCGATTCAAAAATCTCAGGTATGAAACAATAGTTTCAACTTATAGTTTCTCAAATCAAAGTTCTTGTAATTTTGAAGCATGGGGGGTGGGGTATTTATAGGATTTCCCGAACCGTTAGGATCGTTTCTTGGAAAAAGTGCTTCAATCTTGGCCATACACTAGCACCCATGGTATTGTAATACCATGTGCCCAAAATACCAGCCCATAGATTCCCAAAACCATGTGCAACAAGTGGGAAGGACTAGATTCGATGTATAAGCAAACATCTTTCAGAAATGACAGTTTTGGTCCCTGTTATGTGTTTATGCCATTTCCGACACTTCTAAGGCCCGTAAAGCCAACTTTAAGGCCCTAAAATGATGTCTAAACATTGTGGACATGAAACATACTCAAAAATATGCCGGGTGTTGGTTCGTTTGGTCGTACGAACGCGATGTTCGCTTAATTACGACGGAATGCGCATAAGCGCGAAAAACGATCCAAATGACGCGACGAATGGATTTTTCTTAAGCCAAACACTAAAGCATAATATAGTCATGCTTACATAAATTTTTGGATGTCCGGATGTATTCAGAACGTAAGTTATGCGCGAAAGTGCAAACTTGTGCACTTTTTTGACACTTTTAGTCCCTGAATGACCCAAAAGTTTATTTTAGCACACCGAACACCTCAAAGCTTATTTCTAAGCTATGTAAAGGATATTTATGGTATGTTTAACTTATGGTCATGTTCCGGAATGTCTGTTACAGTTCAAATTGGCATACTTTCGCAGTTTGTCAACTTTAGTCCCTGTAAGCGATTTAACTTGATTTTGCCATACCAAAGCCTTCAAAACTTATCTCTAAGTTATGTAAAGGTTATTTAAGGTATGTTAAGCCTATGTCACTATTCCGGAGTGTTTGTTGCATTAAACTGGTTATATTTACGCATCGGTGCGCATATAACCTTCCAGAAAGCGATTTAGAGTTTGGAGTTGAACAAAAATTGATATGTGCTAATGATACACATATTTTTACAAATCCCAAGTATGAAATGTAATATTTCATTGGTTCGGTATTTGTTTGATGGCCGTGAAGGCACAGGTGTTACATGCTTCTCCAGCTTCTATCTTTGCCTTCTCATCAGCTATTATTCTTGCTTCCAGCTCTCTCTTCAATTTGGCAATCTTCTTCTTATTCAGCATCTCAACTTTATCTGCAAAAAACAAATTAAAACTATCAGGATCTATACCTTTTCTAGCTTTATTAAGATATTCTTCTTCATCATCGGTATCAATATCACTTCCTAAATCTGGAAAAATTTGTATTCTTTTCGGACTAGATTTGACTTCATTTTCTTCCAGAATCCTAGCAACAAGACCTGAACCAGGTGGAGTATATTTATCCCAGCTAAATCCCGCTGCAACCTTTTCATCATCTTGGTCAATTATACCATAACAAGCTCTTTTATCTTTTTCTTCAATAGCACGTGCATGTGCAGTTTGTGGTCGTTGAGCAATCTGATGAAAAATTGATTTTTGATAATAATTGTTTTTTTCCAGACTGATCTTGTTTTCCGTTTGCTTCTTTGTTTTTGCACTCACGTTTAAAATGACCTTTTTCTCGACAACGAAAACATGTAACCTTTGATTTGTCAAACCCAATTGGAGATTTAGACAATTCACTAAGATCATCTCTTCCGGTGATTTGTTGAAATTTTTCAGCTCTACGAACAGCACTAGCTAAACACCACTTGACGTCCATCAACTCAAGTTCTTCAACATCAATTTGGTCATAATCCTCTCTGGTAAGCATTGGATTTCCAATTTTGCCAGCAATCAAACTTTCATATGATTCCAACATAGCAATGAGTGAAGCCATATGTTGCTTAGCTATTTCTGGAGAAAGATTTTGACCATTTTGAATGTTCAAAGTAACATTGCACTGTAGATTTGTAGAATTCTGTTGTTGAGGACTTGGTGTTGTATGATTTAGATCAAAGCTTGAATACGAAGACGAATGTCCACCACTCTGAGTCACAATACTACCTTTTGTTCTAGATGAACTATCAGCACTGAAACTAGTTTGGATCTTTGGGCTGGGAGTAACTTCAAATTTGTTTCCTCGGTAATATAAACTGACATCTTGTTGAGCATTTGGATTCGTCATAATTGCTGTCTTCTGGATATCCAAATCGTGCTCTTCAATTTTCTGAATAAACTATGCCAAATTCATATTTTCAGATTTTCTCATGTGTTTAAGAATCAACAAATAAGTTCCCCATTTCTGCTGTGGTAATGCATCAGCTACTTTATTAACCCATTCATCGTCGTCTTTCTTTATTTCCAATCTTCCCATTTCCAACACAAGATGACAATATCTATCAATAGTCATTTTTGTTGTTTCATGATCAAAGGCTACAAACATGTCAAATGATTTCTTAAGTACAGCCTTTTTGTTCTTAATCATACCTGCACTTCCTTTGAACTTTTGAATCAATGCAGTCCAAATTGACCTAGCAGTACCCTCATGTTGGAGCAAAACAAAGATATCTTCTTTAATCGCTTGTTGAAGAATACTGATCATCATTTTTTCACTTGTATATTTCAATTTATCATTCTCTAAAAAATCACAAAATGCTTTTTCAAGCCCACGTTCATTTTTCGATTTTTCATAGTCTTTCTCTAGTGAACACCATGCATCAAATTTATAAGCTTGCACCCAGTTCTCAAACCGATTCTGCCATCCCTTAAAATCTTCAATGTACATAAGCTTTGGCGGTTTCTGATAAGTTCCTGTCTCATTCTGATTGTACAAAGTTTCAGCAGCAGTAACTGGAGCAACCGGTGTAGCAAATGCATTGTAGAATTCCTCTTCCATGATTTGGTAACAAGTTTTTCAAAACAGGCACTTTCAAACGAAATTACTCAAAAGAAATAACCTGCAATACACAACTTAAACGAAATCAAAACTTTTCACACGAAATATAATTTCGTACGAAATTACCAATTTCAAATGAAAATACAACAACTCAAACGAAATCACTAATTTCGTGCGAAATTATTCAAGCAAAATAACACCTTGGTGCGAAATAACCTAATTTCATTTGGAACTCACAAATGAAATCTGATTTCGTGCGAAATTAAGTATACTTTCAAGCGAAATAACAATTTCAAGCGAAATCAATTACT
Organism: Helianthus tuberosus; assembly: GCA_030545235.1. Classification (NCBI taxonomy): domain Eukaryota; kingdom Viridiplantae; phylum Streptophyta; class Magnoliopsida; order Asterales; family Asteraceae; genus Helianthus; species Helianthus tuberosus. The sequence continues at coordinate 4,063 of JARYGA010018277.1, read as the reverse complement.
AATTTCATGCGAAATACTGCTGACATCATCATGACTGATCTGTTTTTCAAGCAAAATTAACAATTTTATCAATTTTAGATTGAATTAAGGTCCAATTCTTTCAAGGATTTATTAAAACACAGTTTCGCACACAATATGTGAAATTCAATCAATGTTAACCATAAAAACTTAAGAATCTTGTAAAAGAAGGTGTAGAAGTCAGATTTTATGGCTGTTTTGGTAAGAACTCTTCTTGATACCACTTGTAGGATCGTTCTATGACCCAAACGAGTCGATCAGAAGAGTTCTCGGTCTAATCAAAGGCGGAATTCATTGATTAGACTTTGTAACAACTCAAAATACACTTAATTGTCTTGTATTATTGATTTAACACGTTTACAGATCAGTAGACACATCGGCAGCACTTCGGTACCGGAATCACGAACCTTACAAATGATTTCGCATCTAGGGTATTTATAGGAGATGAGATTTCGCATGGAATTGGCAATTGCTATTTCGTGCGAAATAGCAGAATGCTATTTCGTACGAAATTAGCTCAAACCCATTTCATGCGAAATTAGCTTCTATCACACAAACCCTAGATTTCTCGTACTATGATCTAACAATTCTAGTATAAGACTCGATACAAGACGAAGTCGACAGACGTAATGCACCTACAGACTCCCCCTCGGATGTTGACGAAGTCTTCAGTGTCGAGTCTTCACAACCTTCAGCCTTGATCAGTCTTTGGGCTCTTTCAAAATATCTGACAGAGTAAGCATCCTCTATCCATTCTTCTTTTCATCTCTAGAATCCTCATCTGGCTCTTATCTCACTCTAATTCTCTTGATCAGATTCAGGATCAAATACTAACTCTAGCATCTTCAACTCTTTTCCCCTCGGATGTTGATCTACTAGCAGACTCCCCCTTAAATTGTTCCGGGATCGTAGTCTGGCTTTCACATGTTCACAGGTTCAAGAATCGCAACCATAACCTGCACATTCTCTACCTTAAAGTAAATTTCATAAATTTAGATTTTAACAAATTTAAATTCTGCTAACCTCTTGTAGAAACAAATTCACAATTGATTTAATCAGTTAATTCATTCTGATGACCACTTGTATGCAAAACATATTTCTCACAACACTCTCCCAAACCAGTTCGTCATGTTAAGCACTTGGAATTTTGAAAATCAGCTTTTCTACATCAGTTGTCGAAAATTTTTTGAATTTTTCAAAATATATGCTAAATCACACTTAAACTCTTTTTGGATTATGGAAATAAATAAATGCAGTAAAGAAATATATACAAACAATATTTTTGTGAGTTTGTGTAAGAGGATCATATCAGTTTATGAGACAAATCACCTACACCGTTAAGCTTTAAACATTTTCAGTTCTAAACAATTCACTTAGATTGTCAGTATACTGATCCATTTAAATTTTCACACAAAGTTCAACTGTTTCGAGATACGAGATTAATGTTTTAAGTACTTAAACTTATTCGCGTGTCCCACCTCAGAATATACTCTCGTATCCAGATCCCAATATTCAATCTTACAGGTGAGTATACCACATATGATATCTGTAAAGGGTTAAAATGCGAGGGCCATGAGAGCTCAGGCTATTGCTTCCGCAAAATCAGAGAGATGATGGCTTCGAATTTTGGTGTGTTCCCTTTAGAGAATCTTTTCTTCAATAGCACATGATTAGCATTTTGCAGTGTTTCATCATTTTTTGTACTGAGGGTGGTGCTATGTTTCAAGCAAGCGTAAAGTATTATACGGGGACTAGGCCATTGCTTCCGCAAAATCAGAAGTCCCGGAATAATACCCCAGATATCACTGAGTATAAAGACCTAGTATCTCAGAAAGAGGGACCTTTCAAACAAGATTTCGGGGGTTACCCATATATCCGAGAGATGTTTCACACGATATAAGCAAGTTTGAAATTTAGGTTTATATCTCGACACAATCTACTAAATGTGCAAAAACCTACTGGCAAATCCTCAGTGAGACCGTTTATCACATTTTAACTTTCCAATTCTTTAGCGTGTTGTGATAGTCCACTGATGTACTATCATTTCCTCTTTTTACAACAAAACTCATTTTTTATTTTTATCATGTTTTTTGCCTTTTTCAAATTTTCTAATGTTTTTGGATTTTCTGAAAAATTTCTTACTCCCTCTAAATTCAAAATCATTTAAAGGAAATTTGAAAAAAAAAACTGTACAAGTAAACTGACAACTGCTATCAAATCGCTTCAATTCGCCATCCACTTGCCACATACAATCAGAACTCCCCCTCTCAACAAACTATTTTCCCATTATGATTTCAAAACACTTAAGTTTGTTTTAACCACTCCTTCCCTTATGTAGGAGTAGGCATGTATGTGGGTAAACTTGGAATAATTGAAAACCCTAGAACTCTATCCTAGACACACAAGCGACGGCAGCCTTGAGGATTCGACAAAGCCCCTTCGAAGTCTTCCTTCCTCTTGTTCTAGCACATCCCCAACGATTTATGGTTAGTGTTTATACTTATTCTGATTTCATTAAGTTCTCTTGATTGTAAGCGATTTATTGTTGGTTAGGACAATGATCGTGATGGCTATGCGATAATATGAATTATGTGTACGATTTGGAATATATGATGCTGTTGATGAATTCGTTTTGATGATTAAATGATTGATTAGGGAAATTAAGAGATTAAGACACACAAATGTTAGCAAATAATAAATCGATGAACTAGGGTGCTTGTGTGATGTAATTAACGAACCTAATATGATCAGATCTAGTGTTAATGGTAATGCTATTTGATGAACTTTTATCTTTGTTCTAGAGATTTCCATGCATTGATATGAATGGAATTTTGGGTTGATGGGGAAGTTGTTTATGACAAACATGGAAACAAACGATGAGGTGTAACTAATTGAGCATGATTTAGGGAATACATAACTGAAAATCTTGCACCGATCGATCCCAAACCTCTGTTTGGGTGCACGTTATTATTAAGCAACCTATATCAGTCGCACATTAAAGTGCTGATCGCACACTTTCAATGCTATCGCACACCTAGTTTGGGCCTCTAAACTAATTGATTTCACCACTTCATTTGGGCCGCACACAGGCCCACGAATAATACCTCAGTCGCACATTTTGAGACCAATCGCACACTCTGTGTTGGATCACACGCCTTAGCTTTGATCGCACATGTTTGCCGAGTCGCACACTCGGATCTCAGTCGCACATCCTCAAATAGTCGCACACCTCACGGCCTGGGCCGGTGACATTTGGGCCTTTAACTGTTTGGGCTGTATACTTATATCGGATTATTATATTGGGCTGCACACCTAATCGCACACTCTGACTTTGGGTTTTGGGTTGAGTGGACCATGAAATGTTGGGCTTGTGATTGGAACATGAACCTATGTTACGTGCTGGCATGTACACTAAATGCTTGATGTGTATCATGTGATGATGTGTGTAGTATACAGTATGTTACTATGTGTATTAGGTGTATGTGGAAACTAATTGATTATGGTAACCTTACTAGGCTTTGATTGACTAAACGAGAACAAGTAAGTAGTCTTACAAAGCAAACCAAGGTGAGTTCACTACTTTCTGTACAAGCATGCATCCAGTAGGAAAAAACAAACAAACTTGCATCCCTGTAGGGGATACTTTACAAACCCATATCCTTGTAGGGGATATGAGGCAGATTTCAGTAAATGTCGTTGTTGGATAATACACTCGCTTCTATCACTTAAGTCCCATCTTACTACCGAACTATTTTCTTGTAGGGCAACGGGGTTATTAGTTGATAGCGCTATTAGGTTTGGCACCCTCACGACGTACCTGGATAGGATGGGCGTGAACTAATAACTTTAAATCATGACCAATGTTTGATAGAGCATTGGGGAAGGGCAAACAGGGGCCATCTTGCGGTATCGAGTTAATCAATACGTGGTAACAAATGGTTAACAAAACTGTGAACTCGCAAGCGTTTTGCTGATACACTTTTTCTGCATGCTTGCAGGCCCGTAGGTACACTGATGTGGGACTTGCTGTCTGGGAAGCTGGAGT
>JARYGA010018276.1:0-68123 GCA_030545235.1 Helianthus tuberosus | reverse complement strand
AGAAATCGAAGAAAAGCAATTATCTGGACCAGAGATAGTGCAAGAGACAACAGACAAGATTATTAAAGTCAAGGAACGACTAAAAGCAGCACGTGATCGACAAAAGAGTTATGCTGATAACAGGAGAAAGTCATTGGATCTTCAAGTAGGAGACAAGGTATTATTAAAAGTTTCTCCTTGGAAAGGAGTGGTGAGATTCATCAAAAGAGGAAAGCTAAGCCCCAGGTATGTTGGATCCTTTGAAATTATTAAAAGAATAGGACCAGTAGCTTATCAGCTACAACTGCCAGAGGAAATGGCAGGAATACATGATGTATTTCATGTATGTAATCTCAAAAAGTGTTTAGCCGATGAATCATTAGTAGTACCTCTTAAAGACATAGAGGTAAATGAAAAGCTCAAGTTCGTAGAAAAGCCTCTACAAATTGAAGATAGGAAAGTCAAGAATCTTAAACATAAAAGATTAGTTCTAGTCAAAGTAAAATAGGATTCCAAGAGAGGACCAGAGTACACTTGGGAGCTTGAATCTGAGATGCAGAGGAAGTATCCACACCTATTCCAGTAGACCTCGAGGACGAGTTCTAAAACAAGGTGGGGAGGATATAACAACCCTCCTAAAATATTTCTGACACCCCTAAAATAATTAGAACACCCCTATACGCCTTAAAATACACCCCGTCTACGTAAAATTGCCCTAAATACCTTTATTTTTATAAAAATAAAATAAAATAAAAACAAAATTTAATCATCGCTCGCGGGTCGCGAAGACATAGTCTTCGGCTTACGCGGGCCGCGATAGCTCAAGACCAGAGTGCACCCCCTGCTGCCACGTGTCAGGTGTTGTGTCGAACCTATATTGTTGACTGGACATAGCTAGGCCCGACAACCCCTACGTCGCGGGGTGCGAAGACCCCTTATGTAACCTTCGTAGGCCGTGAGGAAGTCAAGATCAGACCCTATAAATAGGATTGATCGACTTCAGTTGCAACTCGCTCATTTTTTTCGATTCTCTCTCAAAATCTGAAGTAATAGAATTATAACCGGGTATTATACCCACTAAAATAGCGAAGTTCTGCCTCGTTGTAAGTATTTTAACCCCCGGTTACGTATTAGATACGCTGCCCGATTGATCTAGCGCTCTGTAACGGCTGTCGAGGTTCTGCCCGACGTAGTCGTTGGAGTTCTGTCTCGGGGAGGGTATAATTAATGTAAATATTGGGTTATTATACTAACGCGTGTGCATTGTTTAATTTATTAGATTATAACCATGAAACCACAGGAAAAAGTCTAAATTAGCAATGTGAGTAATCTCCTTTTTGCGAACTGTTTTTACAAAACCTCAAATGTTTAAATAATATTTCACAGTGATTGAGTATTTGTAATTCTACAATTATCGTCGATATGTTGGGGTTTTATATACAAAATTTGTTACTACACTGTGAGTAGTATATGACCACAAGTCGGGTCGACAGTACCGTGGGTGGTAATTAAGGTAGAATAATAAACAAATGTAATTGTTGATTGCCCTCAATGCTATACAAGGATAAAATCTGTTTTGATTAAATTGGGATTCACTCACTAGTATTTCCCACTGACAAAACGCATTTCAGGTAACAAAATGTGAAAGCCAAAATAGAAGCCAGCTGGAGAGCACTGAAGGCTTGGAAAAATGTGGCTATAAAAGTTACCTAAATAAAGAAATATGTTTTATTCAGTAAATTAGGGTTTACCCCTATAAACATGTTGTAATGAAAACTTGGAAATTTCCCATGTATTTACTTTTATGAAAATGTGGTGTTTTACTCTGATAAAATATTTCCTAACTATGGTCCTGATGTAAATTATGTTGCCAAATAATGATAAACACCGATACCACCATCTCTGAGTAGGCCGCGGCCGCCCGCCTCCCGAGGAAGGGGTCGGGGGTCGTGACATATTGCAAGGAGGTAGGGGAAGATAAGATCCAAGTTTTAACATGGCAAGAGTTCAAAGAGCCTTTCTTGAAATATCATTGCCCATAATCTGCAATAGATAGAATTCAAGAGGACTTCTTGCGTCTTCGACAAAAGGATGAGACGAAAGATGAAATAAGAAACACATTTCTTGACAAGATGAAGTTCTGTCAGGAGATAGCGGGGACAGAAAGAATGAAGATTATTCGCTATCACGATATGTTGAAGGACGAGTTTCGAGAGTTCATAAATCCCTCCAAATGTGATACGCTAAACGAACTCATAAACTGGGCAAGAGATAGAGAAATCGAGCTGAGAAGACAACTCGAACGAGGGGAGAAAAGGGTGATAGAGAAACCCACTAATCCAAGCCCGTTAAAGAAGTCAATGTTTCAAGATCAGAGTAAGAAAGGAAAGACAAGTAGCGGGATCCCGACTTGTAAGACTTGCGGGAAACACCACTTGGGTGAATGTTTGCTCGGAAAGAATGGGTGCTACAAATGTGGGCAATAGGGACACCCGTACTACAAGTGTCCCAACAATCCAAAGACATGCTACAATTGCCATTAAACGGGCATATTAAAACGGAATGTCCAAAACTCCAACAAGGGACAAAGAAAGATGGAAAGAAGGAAGAGCCATCTAAGGCGCGTGGAAGGATGTTTCAGATAACATCGGATGAAGCTAAAACTCACCCGGATGTGGTTTCAGGTATATTCTTAGTCAACTCTATGCCTATGAATGTCTTATTTGATTCTGGGGCTGTTAGATCGTTTGTTTCGAATGAACTATTACATCATCCTTCCTTTATGCTTGAAAAGATGTTAACACCTTTAGAGGTGGAAGTAGACGATAGTAAGAGTTACTTATTACATGATGTATGTAGAAATTGTAAGATTGTGATTGAAGATGAAGAATTTAGCATAGATCTTATTCCGATGTGTATGGGGGAATTTAAGGTAGTCGTAGGAATGTATTGGCTAGCCCAAAATTATGCCGAAATTCAATGTGAAAAGAAAGTTATTCATGTAGTAACCTCGAGGGGGAAACGGGTGAGTATTCAAGGGGATAGGGTCGTCGAGCCGAAACTTTGTTCTATAATTAAAGTTGTCAAGTATGTAAGGAATGGGGGTAAGGCATATCTATCTTACGTAATAGATACAAAACAAATTGCCCCGAAGCTCGAAGATGTTAATGTAGTGAATGAATATCCGGATGTGTTTCCGGAAGATTTACCGGGACTTCCGCCCGAACGCGAAGTGGAGTTTAAGATCGAGCTTAGCCCAGGCGCCAAACCGGTAGCAAAGGCTCCTTACCGATTGGCCCCGACCGAAATGAAAGAATTAATGACGCAACTCCAAGAACTGCTCGATAAAGGTTTTATACGACCGAGTGTTTCACCGTGGGGAGCACCCGTGTTATTCGTAAGAACGAAGGATGGCTCGATGCGAATGTGCATCGACTACCGGGAATTGAATAAGTTGACGGTGAAAAACCGTTACCCGTTGCCCAGAATTGACGACCTATTTGATCAACTTCAAGGGGCAAGTTGGTTCTCAAAAATTGATCTACGATCGGGATACCACCAACTACGGGTACGAGAAGAAGATGTGTTCAAAACGGCGTTTTGAACTCGATACGGACATTACGAGTTCCTAGTAATTTCCTTCGGATTGACTAATGATCCAGCCGCGTTTATGGATTTGATGAATCGGGTATGCCGAACCATCTTGGATAAGTTTGTGATCGTGTTTATAGATGACATTTTGGTTTACTCCCGAAGTGAAGCCCAACATGCCTCTCATTTACGAGAAGTATTATAGACGCTCCGTAAGGAAAGATTGTATGCAAAGTTCTCAAAATGTGCATTCTGGCTTAGAGAGGTGCAGTTTCTCGGTCATGTGATTAATGCGGAAGGAGTTCAAGTAGATCCGTCAAAAGTAGAAGCGGTAATGAAATGGGTTCCCCATAAGAATCCTAGTGAAGTAAGAAGTTTCCTAGGCTTAGCCGGCTACTATAGAAGATTTATTCAGGATTTTTCTAAGATAGCCTTACCTATGACCAAGCTAACGAGGAAAGAAGAGAAATTCGTTTGTGGTACGGATCAAGAAAAGGCCTTTCAAACCTTGAAAGAAAAGCTTTGATTGTATACACCGACACCTCCCGTCAAGGTTTAGGGTGCGTTCTAATGAAACGGGGTAAGGTGGTGGCGTATGCCTCGAGACAACTTAAGCAACACGAAGGTAACTACCCAACTCATGACTTAGAGTTGGCGGCTATAGTGTTCGCTTTAAAGATATGGAGACATTATTTGTACAGGGTCAAATGCACAATTTACTCGGATCATAAGAGCCTCAAATACTTTTTCAAGCAAAAAGATATTAATATGAAGCAACGAATATGGCTAGAACTTATCAAGGATTACGAGTATGATATTCACTACCATCCCGGGAAGGCTAATGTAGTAGCGGACGCTCTAAGTCGAAAGGATGGCTAGAACTTATCAAGGATTACGAGTATGATATTCACTACCATCCCGGGAAGGCTAATGTAGTAGCGGACGCTCTAAGTCGAAAGGAGTACCCACCTCCGATTCGGGTAAAATCGATGAAGATGGTAGTCACTTTTAAACTCCTTGAAGAAATACGAGAAGCTCAAATTAAGTCCTTGAAAGTCGATGACCCAAAGAAAGAAAGGACGAAAGGATTTATTCACAAGTTAGAAGAAAATGTGAATGGTATGAAGACGAGGTATGACCGAATCTGGATACCTTAGGAATGTGAAGTGAAATATTTTCTTTTGAATAAGGCTCACAAGTCTCGATATTCCGTTCATCCGGGAGCTACAAAGATGTATCGAGACTTGAGGATGAATTACTGGTGGCCGGGGATGAAAAGAGACATTGTCAAGTATGTTGCGAAGTGCTTGACATGTTCTCAGGTAAAGGTTGAACACCAAAAACCATATGGGAAGTTGCAACCGTTGGAAATACCGATGTGGAAATGGGAACATATAATGATGGATTTGGTGACTAAGCTTCCTAAGACAAGGAAAGAGCATGATGCTATTTAGGTAGTCATTGACTGCCTAAACAAAAAAACACATTTCTTACCCATCCGGTAAACCTATAATTCGGAAAGGATGGTGGAAGTTTATATGAATGAGATTATATCACGGCATGGGGTTCCGGTATCTATAGCATCTGACCGGGATACCCGGTTCACCTCTTGTTATTGGAGGAAGTTTCACAAAGAGTTGGGGACCCAGTTGCATATAAGCACCGCCTACCATCCTCAAACAGATGGTCAATCAGAATGAACCATCCAAAAACTAGTTCATATGCTAAGGGCGTGTGTTTTGGATTTTGCACGAAACTGGGATGATCATCTACCCTTGGTAGAATTTTCGTATAATAATAGTTATCATAACAGTATAAAGATGTCCCCTTACGAAATACTCTATGGAAGGAAATGTAGAACCCCGGTTTGTTGGGGGGAAGTGGGTCAGCGCAAACTCGTGTCAAAGGATGTAGTAGCCAAACGAATGAAAAGATTGATATGGTTAGATCAAGAATAAAGGCAGCGCAAGATAGACAGAAATCTTATGCGGATCGGCGAAGGCGACCAATCGAGTTCCAAGTGGGAGATTATGTGTTGTTAAAGCTCTCCCCATGGAAAGGAATAATTCGTTTTCGTAAACGCGGAAAGTTAGGCCCTCGATACATTGGACCTTTCAAAATATTAGCTTGAATCGGGACGATGGCATACCAGTTGGAATTGCCACCCGCGTTGGATGGAATTCACAACACCTTTCATGTATCCCAGCTGCGTAAATGTCTTGCGGATGAAACGACATACGTGCCTTTGGATGATATTGAAGTGGACGAGCGGTTAAATTATGTTGAAAGGCCAATCGCAATAAAAGATTTCAAGGTGAAGCAACTCCGCAACAAATCTATTCGACAAGTGTTAGTCCAATGGCAACACCGAAAGGGGTCGGATCTTACGTGGTAAGCGGAGGATGATATGCGGGAGCACTACCTGGAGTTATTTGGTATTTCGGGGACGAAACATTCTTTAACGGGGGTAGACTTGTAACACCCCAAATTTAGTATGTTACAATATAATATTTAATTGTGATGCTTTGGTGGTAAGAAAATGTTAAATGTATAACACCCCAAAATATAAATATATGAATATGTTAAGTAAGAATGTATGATAATAAAAGTTTAACTATAAAGTATAATGCTAAATAATTGAGGGACCAAACTTGGGCAATTAGAAAGATAATTTAATTAAAACTCACAACACAAAACACACACATCAGACTTATGTGTGTGTGTTTGTGTGACTAGAAGAGAGCAGGGGAAGAACAAAACCCTAAACAACACAAATCAATCAAATTGAAAGGGGATTTGAGGGCTAAATGAATGCATAAACCAAGAATGTTGATCCTTTAAGTGTTTCTAACATCAAGTAAGTCAAATTTTATGTTTTAAGTAATGTTTGATGAAGTGTGTTATGTGTAATCCGTGATTAGGTGTGTGATTTAACATGAATGCTACATGATATGAACTTATAGAGGTTGTATTATGTGCATTTTTGAATGTATTGATAGCTTGGGGTAAAACCCACTTGTAATAATAGGAAAATAGAGTTAAGTGAAATTTATGGAATGAATTGAGTAATATTGATGTTAAATAAATGTTATAGAATGTGTTTAAATGGGTAATTTGATATAAATCATGTGTAGTATGGATATGATATTGATTGTGAAAGAGTAGGCTAATCCTTGGGTGAATAATGGGAAAAATGTGATTAAGGTACTTGTACTTTATGCTTTGTAGATAGTACGCACGCCATGTGTTCGATGAAATGCCTTAGAATGATTTAGTTGTATTTTGACATGAATTCTTGATTAAATGATATTGTAAAATGAAAATGGATGTATGTTTAGTTATGTAAAGCCATGATGAATAAGTAAAAATGCATGTGTGATGCAATGTATACGAAAGCTAAAAGTGTGAAGTTATAACATATAGGCACGAAGAAAGAAGAAGGCATGAGTCATTTGAAGTCTCAAGCAACGCAAGATCAAGGTAAGTTCATATGAACTTTATTTACACTTCATGTAGAATTACAAATGTTAATTTTGGTATTTAAGCCCTAGTGTTAAGTTGCAATGTCGTTCAATGTAGATTTGAATATGATGAGTATTAAGATATGGATAGGAAATGAAATAGTAATGAATGTGTAATGACCCGCTTCAAGTGGGTCGGAATGTTTGGAAAGTATGATGTCGAAATGGTTTAACTAAAGACTTGTTGTAAACGGGTCGAAATGATGAAAGTATGTCAAAAATGTATGGTATGTAATGACCCATTTCGGTTGGGTCGAAAGGTTTATATGTTGGACGTTTCCGAAAGGTTAAGGATGAATGAGTATAATGAAATTGATGCTAGTATGGAAAGAATGACTACCACAAGGTTATTATTAGAACCATAAAGTTTGTTAATGGGTCGAATATTGATAAGTAAATGAAAGCCTTGAAATTTTGTTTAGTGTAATGTATTGATGAATGCATTGGTGTTTTGTATGTTAGGTAAATCTCATGTTTGATGACGGCAAGCTTGGATCGAACACACTACACCTCATGCCCACTATGCGCTTCCGACTATGTTTTACTAGTGTCAAATGGGTCAAAACTTTCTTTTGGTTGTAAATGTTAACTAAGTATTTAGGGTTTTCGTAAGTGAATTTAGAAACTTTGTATTTTGTTGTAGTTGTTCGAGTCAACACTTGTGATACTTTTGATGATTGTGTTTGCTCGAACTATAGTAAAGGTCATTTTGGTACAAATGTAAGTGGTGAAATGAAAGTCTTAAGTTTTTAACGTTTTTATGTGGTTTTGGCTTTTTAAAAATATGGGCGTTTCAGTCTTGCCATTTGAAAACTTTAGAAAAAAAAATTGAGACTAAAAGATTTAAGTATGTGTTTTGTTTTGTTTGATTTGATAAAATATATATATAATATACCGTTTTCAAAGCTTGTGCATCCGCTAAAGTCATGACAAGGGCATATTTAACGCCCCATGATGGTGAAGGGAGGGGGCGATATTGGGACAACACCCAGTTGAAGTGATTGGGGTTGTTACCCCATACCACCTAGCCTAAAATATAACTTCAAAAATATTTGGTTTTGAATTAGTAAGAGAATTTTTTTAATTAGTTTTATGAAAAAAGAAGAAGACCGATGCGAATGAATTAAATCAGCTCTTGAGGAATCACTCTAGAGATCTAGTAAACAAAAGATTTAAAAAGCCAACTTCAGCATGACTCGAACATGTGTCTACCTGCCTCTCAAGTTTTTAAAGAGCAATGGCATGCTAATGACCTAGCAAGCCAATTGTTTTATAAACTAGTGTTTGCCCCGCCCGCGTTGCGGGGCACTAAGCCGATTTTTTTCTCTCTGTTATATACGTCTGTGTTTTTGTTACTTGCACATACTACTCATAACACGATCTCAAAAAAATTACATTGAGTCAACCATTATCATATTTTTGCTAAAAAAAGATGGAAAAACTAAATTTTAAACTGAGGGAAAAATTATAATTTTTCAGTACAAATGAGCGTGTGTCAGGCAGCCGCCTGACACGAATAAAAATTACAGAGTCAACCAATTAAAACAAAACACTACCACTGTTTAAAAAAAACTAAAACAATGAGATGACATGACTGTAATTTTATACTAGGGGCAAAATTGTAATTTAACCAGGAAAACAAACAAAAACAATGGAGAAAATGTAAATTTAACTTGAGGGCAAAATGGTAACTTGGCTGGGAGAAAAAAAAACTAATGACAAAACTGTAAATTTAAACGGGACAAAACCTTAATTTTCAACCAAGGGCGAAATTGGAGTTTTTAGCTTGGAGCAAAAGCGTAAATTTACTTTTAAGTAAGGGTAAAAACATAATTTTGAACTGATGGCAAAATCGTAATTTTAATACGGGATAAAATCGTAAATTTGTTGGGCCAATAGGGGAGTGGGAAACAGATGTCTGACACTATATCCTTTGCCACCCATTTAAGTCAGTAATTTAAAAAGGCAAAAATGAAAAAAAACAAAAAAAAAAAAAAGAGGAAAAGGCCAACCGCCTTTTTCTACGAGTCTCAGCCAACAACTATTGCCCTCATAGTTTTTGTAGAGTTGGGTAATTGAAATGGGTTCTGGACGGTACTAACCATAAGCCCAAAAACCTAAACAACCCCCCCCCCCCCCCCCCCCCCCCCCTCCCCTCCACTCAATCACCCACCAAAAAAAAATGTCAGGGGGTTTAGGTTTAGGTTTAGGTTTTTGGGTGGTGGGTAGGTGTTTCGGTTTTTTTTTTTTTTTTGGGGGGGGGGGGGGGGGGGGGGTTAGTTGTTTTTTTTGTGAGGTATAGTTTTTTTTTTTTTTTTTTTTTTTTTTTGCGGGGTGGGAGGTTTAGGTTTTTGGGTGGGGGTGGGTGTTTAGGTTTTGGGTGGGGGTGTAGTGGGTTTAGGTTTTAGATTTTTGGATAATTGTCACTCCATAAAGCCTTCTTACATTTTTTATTTTAGGAGCTTTTATAAAATAACTGAACACTCAAGATATATAGGCCTCTTAATACCTTTACCAATGTGTTGTACGAAGACAAAAGATAATCCAGGGAATGGTGACACAAAGTGTCTTAGATTAACTACAACTCATTTCAATCAACATTTATCACAATTTGTGTGTTTTCAACATTTCATAGTGTTGATAGTGTTCATACTTCTCGTCTTTTTATACATTGTTTTCATCTTGTTAATTTATCGATCGCCATACACAATATAAATGTGATACATTTTTGTGAGAACTGCAAGATATATTTGTGATACAATGATGGTTTATATGGAAACTACAAAAAAATAGATACCTTATTTTTCCACCATAAGTCATTTTTAATGTAAGTACACTTACAAGTTTAAGGAACTTTCTAACAGACAATATGAACATTTACGTGACATGCTTTTAAGGGCAAACGTCATTTTCTTATAATAAGTTTACATAAGGGGAGAAGGTAAGACAACTGCTGACATGCTTTGACATCACCGCCCGCTCTCTTGATGGAAGATTCTCAATATTGTAGTCATGATTTTAAACTCTTCAAAGTCTTGTCTTTGACGATCCAACCGAAGCCTCTCCATATTCATTCCAGTCGCTCGTTGCTTTTCTTGTTGCTTTAGCCGAAGGCTCTCTGTTTTCCTCTCCGTCGCTTCTGGGTTTTCTGGTTGCTTCATCTGAATCCTCTCTGCTTTATGCTTTCTCTTTTGTTGCCCATTTCATCTTGTGTGTGTTTTTTTCCCATTGGTTTCGTGGGTTTTTGTGGTTGTGTTTCGAGCATAACTTCCTCTCTTCATGGTTTTCGGTTGGAGTTGTGATTGTTGTTGTATGGGTGTTTATTGTTGTTGCAAACGAATATATAGACAGATCTTAAGGTGGTTTAAATGGTACTCGGGTTGGATCTACAGGTGGTGTAAATAGTGGTTGGGTTGGATCCATTGTAAAATTTAGTAAAATGATGATGTAAAAATTGGTTTAGAAATTGGGTTAAAATAATAGTGTATAATGGGATATTTTTTTTGGTTTATTTCGTTGCCAACGGCTCGTTCCCTCTTCTCTTTCAATCGTGGCCTTCGTGGAAATCACCATACCCTTCACGATCACTAGGAGTGGCGTTCCACTAGTCGCCACGAACGCCACATCAACCCATGATGGCCCTTCACAAGACCACACCGCAAGGCCTAATGAAGCAAGACACGCGATTCATGGTATGCAACCGTTGTTTTCTCCCATGAACCGCGAGTCATGTATCCATCAACATGTTACAATTTGCTAGCCTAACTAACCTCAACCCAGATCAGTCAACGCAATGTTTTTTCTTGTCTTGAATCTCTTGATCCCCAAAAAATATCAAAATGAAACATCTAGATAATACAATACTTATAGGTTACAATTTCAAAGTTCCAAATTATCAATTTTACACAAAACCAAAGTTTTTTAGAACCACTTATTTATCATCCTAACATTATCCAAAACACCATTAAAATTAAAATTTAAAACTACTTCAACCGTAAGCAACTTATCCTTCTATCTCTTAGATGGTCTCTCATCATCATCATCACCACCATCTTCATCATCATCATCATCATCCTCATCCTTGGACCTCTTTCTCTTGGCCGGAGCCTCAACTTTACCACCATCGTCTTCATCATCTTCTTCTTCCTAATTTCATTTATTCATATAAAAAATATATATTAAGATTAGCAGAAAAAGAAGACCTGAAACTGTGAAAACCTTTTAATTTAATTTTCTAAAATTCTTTTGGATTGGATGAAGAAAGTACGAAAACAAATTAATTAAATGAGAAAATGAGAACAAATCCAGATTTTGAAAATCATAATTAACCGTTTATATCAATTTCATAATCCAGATCTGGATAAAGCATAGATAACAGAAAATCAGTACAATAACAGAAATATTAACGGAAAATCAGTATGATAACAGACAAATTAACAAAAAATCGGTGAATTAACAAAAACAGTACAGAGAATCAGTAAATTAACAGAAAAATAACGGAAAATCAGTAAATTAACAAAAAAAAACATTACAGAAAATCAGTAAATTAACAAAAACATTGCAGAAATCAGTAAATTAACGGAAAAATAAAGGAAAATCAGTAAACTAACAGTAAATCAGTAAACTAACAGAAAATTAACAGAAAATCCGTAAACTAACAGAAAATTAACGAAAAATAGCAAAAGTTATGACACAGAAACTATACCTCATCTTCATCACCTTCATCATCATCATCGTCGCTACCGTCGCCGTCATCATCACCGTTATCATCTTCATCTTCTTCCTCATCGTCATCGTCATCATCATCGTCCTCATCGTCCACCGCCTGTGCCGGTGGACCACCACCAGATCCCGGCACAACCTCCTCTACATCATCGTCATCTTCTTCTTCCTCATCATCGTCATCATCCTCTTCTTCACCGTCAAAATTCTCATCGTTTTTTTGTTGAATTTCTTCTTCACCTTCAATCACAAGTTCTTCTTCGATCAACATGTTCATCGTTGAGGAAAAAAGGAAACAAAATTAAAAAATAAATTGAGGAATTAAATTGAAGAACGAGAGAGGAAGAAGAGCGAGAAGAATAGAGTCGGTTCGTCGATCTTCAGAGTAGCTAAACGGAAGTATGATCTGGACCGTTGGATTATGGTTGGAAAAGGATTGATGACGTGGCGTTTGATCGGACGGTTGTTATGATTGGACGCGGTTTATCTTTTGTGTTAGTATCAGAGTTGGAGACCATACAGTGAGTGATACAGAAGAGCATCTTTGTTTCTGGAATTTTAGATCACGTGATACGAGCGTGATGTTGTACGTAGGGTTAGGAAGGGTATTTTCGTTATTAAAATGCAAGACCAGGGTATTTTAGTCAATTGGGGTTGGCTTGGTTACATGTGGCCCACAGAAATATGTTTGGACTATAATATCAACATTATCACATGTTTTATACTTTTATGAGATATTTATTCAAACTTGCCTTTATTTTCTTATAAATAACTAGGTTATATACCCGTGATTTCACGGGTTATGGGTTGTTTTATAAAAATTTATATTTACAGAATAATTTTATATATTTGATTTCTTATAATTGGATAACCTTTTCATACTAACACCACTTTAACGTCCTTTCTACCACGAGTTTTTCTTAACATGTCGCCTTGCTAACGTGACTGCTACATCACTCTTAATGTCTCCTATGGGTTATGCTAAAAAATTCTATATTTATAAAAGTTCATTTTTTGGTATGATTTTATATACACGTGTCGAGGCAAATTTGTAACTTGTGCTTGAGTAACAAAAATCAACTTTGATCATAGCTTGAAGACATATGGGTAGCGAAATATATTCATATATGTCATATACTTTTAAAATATATTTAAGATAAAATAGTATGAAAACAATTTGGTCGTCAGTTAGACCGAACCAACAACATTATATATGTAACCTCAAAAAAGACAATTGAAAATAAAATTCCATTTAAAAGGTATAAACTAAATCACACAATGAATTTTCATTTTTTTATATACCAATGAACTTTATGGGATATGAATTGATTTTTAAAATTTAAATTTGTAAAATCAAAATTTTTATATGATTTATTATATGAATTGATTTTTGTTGGGGGAAGATAAAAAAAAACGATCCAAGTTCCACACAATCCCAAAACACGCTGGAGACTTAACTGGCTTCCCCATACGCTTCTTCAACTCTCTCCCAAAATACACTAACCACAACCAAACTCAAACCCTAGAATCTCTGGATTCGGTAGCTTCTTCAACATCCGCGACAAATATTACACTCAAGAAACGGTTATCAACTAACAATTATCAGAAATCTCTGCATTCGGTAACCTTTTTTTAAACTGATTTCTTGTTTTTTCACAGATTTCATACTTTTATTTGTTTAATAATGTTAAATAATCAGAATCTAAATGTCGGAAAACAAAATAATGATCACCGGAACTTCAATTGTTTCTGTTGATATTCATTTGAAACCCTAAAACGGAGATTTTGAATGCTTGTGCTTGATTAATGCGGTGGTTTTTTAGAATTTTGCCACTGTTTGCTATTTGATGTAACATTTGTGGTTAGAATGATATTTTTTAGGATTATGCTTGATAATGGTGATGTTTTTATGCTGATTTTTCATGGTAATGTTTCTATGAACAACCTTATAATGCATACTTGAATGGTTATTAATAGAGAATGAGATTGTACAACTTGAATATGTTCACTGAATTGAGTGTTTAGTGTGTTCGGCTTGGTTTGGGCATGTGCATAAGATGTTTGATGAAATGCCAATAGTTTATTTTCATTCTATTTTGGTACAGAAATACAAATACTTCTTTTTATTGATAATATCATGGATTTTTTTGTCTAATTATGTATAGAATTATTACTGCGTTAAATTATTAAACAGGGGAAATGTTCATATCATATGTTCCTGCCTTGGTTCTCATGTTTATATGTATATATAACTTTACAAAATTTGAAGTTATTGTGTTACACTTGTCCGGCTAGCCGCTGATTATATATGCAAGTCATGACCATCAATTGTCTAATTAAACAATTTTTTACTGATTCTCACTCTGCTTGATTATGAAAATATAACTACTTAAATTAGGTGCAGAAATGGATTCAACGAAGATAGCTCCTTCATTCTTAAAATTTATTGGCGAAGATATTGTGTTTTTGGTATGTTTTTCTTCTTTCGGTGGTAATGTGATATTCTTATTTGAGATTATCATCTCACATCTTTTCTATTGCTTTATGTTTTGTATTGCTTTATTAGACCATACCATCTGACTTTGCAACTAATCTGTGGGGAGATAAAGTCCCCTATGATAAAACAGTAGAAATAAGAGATGGTGACAGTTTGAGGTATGTAAGGATCAGAAACAGAAATGGAGAACCTATATTTACTGACGGATGGATTAACTTGGTTCAAAAAAATGCTTTGAAATTAAATGATGGAGTATTGATAACAGCCACCGGGCCATACACATTCAATGTTTCATGGTTCAAAGAATATGTCTGTCAAGACTCTTATTTTACAACACAACAAAAAACTGTACCAGAAATTTCTGTAAGTGACTTTATATTAGTTCAGTACTCGTTTTTAACAGCTGTCTAATATTTTCTAATTCTCTACTAATGATTTTTTGAATTTATTTTATAGCTTATGCCTCATACATTTTGGAAGAACTTTTATGGTAAAAACTACAAGGGTGAAATGACAACGGTATATATTGGAGAAAGATTTTGGAATGTCAAGTTGGAAGCATGTTCGCATTGTTGTTGTTTCAGAGATGGATGGCGTAAACTGGTTGAGGAGGTGCCTTTGGAGAACGAACCATACTTGGTTTTTACAATGCTTGATTTGAAAACCTTTGAAGTTTCTGTTTTTAATGCAGAGACTGGCACTGAAATCATTTTCAAATAAGATGACGTGGTAAGTACATCATGTGCTTTATTTTTAAGAAATTATTTATTATTCTTGTTATTAAACTTTTACACATTAATAGTTATGACTTTTTTGTGAAGGGTAAAGGCAAGGGTAAGATACAAGCTAAAGAGGTTTTGGTAAGAAGTGGGAAGTGGTAAAAGCTTTCGACGAAGCGTACATGAACTGTGGGAAATTGTCATTTGGTTGTTATTATAAACACTATGTGTAGTTTTTTTGGTTGGGCTTTATAGTCCTAGGTGGGTTGTTATTATAAACCTACTTGTGTAAATGTAGGTTACCATGTAAATGCGTGGTTATTTGGTCTTTTTGGGTCCAATAGCTTAATTAATTTTCATCTTTTGTGTAATGCTTAATAGTAATACACATCGTATGATTTATTAAACCTTAGTCTTGTCATCGTGATGTCTATAATAGATGACGAATTTTGGTACAACTTCATTTTTTTCGAATTATTTTAGATATGTTTAATATTACAAAATTGTTTCCATTCATTTGGTTTTAAAACGTAAATTTTTTTTTTATGATTTATAACCTAATAACTCTTCATGCTAAGACCCATGTTTGGCAAACCTTACCAAGAAGGAAAAAAACATAAATTCAATTACCTAGGACATTTAAGCGAGTCATGTTAGGAAGTTGAACTTTTAATGGTTGTACGATCATATTACGAATAAACTTTAATGAATAATGATATTTCCATCACTACAACTGAAATATTCTTGAACAGTTGAACACCCCAAATCAAAGTATTCATGTCGCAAAACAACGTAGATTGCGAAATTTAACAGTAAATAACGGGTTACATACCTCATAAAAGACGATTTGTAGATAGGGTTCGAATATGTTTATTGTATTTCTCCTCTCTTTAATCGTACACACTCATCACACATAAATTTTTTTTATTTTACTTTTCTAATCATATGGCTAGAGCTTCACTAAACCCTATCTTGGGAAGTGGGACTGCAACTTCCCAACATAGAGTTGAGTGAAGTTCTAGCCATATGATTTGAAAAGTAAAAAAACGTATTTTTATATATTTGCAAAAGAATTTTTTTTTATGATTTATTATAAATTAAACACTAATTTTTTTTGGGGGGGGGGGGGGGTAACATAAAAGAAGAAAACCACTTTAACGTCCTGTCCACCACATATCTTTCTTACCGTGCCGCCTTGCTAACGTGACAGTTATGGTTTGTTTAAAAAAAATTTGCAAAAAAAAATTCTAATTGATTTATCTTAAATAAATTAACAATAGGAGTTTTTTTGGAAAAAAAGATTAAAAAAAACAACACAACAAATCTTTCATTATCTTCTTCACACATTCGCTCTCTACCTAACAAACCCTAAACCACACTTATTCGAAAAAACGCAGTGGTTCCGCCTGAGGATCCGATCACTCCGCCGTTCTACATTGAAGTTCAACATCAAGTTCAACATCCGGTATATGTTTTTTGATATCATTTCTTGATTTTTTGAATATTTTGTACTTTAGATGTTAAATAATCAGAATCTAAGTTTCCGAATACAAAATCATGATGACCGGAACTTCAATCGTTTGTGTTTCAGTTTGATTTCTTGACTTGTTTGCCGATCTGAATAATGTTTACTGTATGTTTCATTTTTCATGAAACCCTAAATCCGTAATAATGATCAAACACTGTTTGTAGTTAAACACATTGCATAGATGATGTATTTGAGTTAAAATGATGGACTTTTTTGGGTAAAAATGGTGTTACTGAAAGTTTGCTAATGGAAGAGGCTCTTCTTAAAGTTGTTTTCATGTTGTTTTGATGTTCATAGCTCAAGGTAGTCACTCACTTTAACTGTTATTGCATTCATTAGATACCCACAGGATTTCATATGGTTTTTGTATGAATGCTATGAAAATCCTTGTAAAAATTCCTTATATTCAAGTTATGCATATGCTAGTGTATTTTCCTTCCTAAATGTAAGTATCTATTTCATTCTGTCCAGATATGGATTCAAGAAAAAACACTCATTCATTCATAGCGTTTCTTGATAAAGAAGAGCCTTTTTTAATGGTAATTTTTTTAATTTCGTTGGACTGTTATATGAATATTTGAGGTTATCATTTGACATGTTTGCTATTGCTTTATTAGGAGATACCAAATGATTTTGCTTATAATCTGTGGGGTGATAACATCCCGTATTATAAAACAGTTGACATACTGGATGGTGAAAATTTAAGAAAGGTGCGTATTACCAAAAAAAATGATCGGCCAGTATTTACAGATGGATGGATCTTGTTAGTTAGACATCATAAATTGAAATACAAAGATGGGATATTGATCAAGGCAGTTGGACAGTTGAAATTTGAAGTATTGTGTTTTAAAGATTTGGTATGTCAAAACTCGTATATTACAGCAGCTATTGAATCAGAACTTGGAATGTCTGTAAGTGAATTTATATTAGTTCAGTACTAATTTTAAACAAATCTTTCATTTATTGAAATTCTATAATAATAATTTGTTGAATTTCTTTTATAGGTAATGGCAGATAAATTTTATAATGAGTTTTACAGCAAAAATTTCAAAGGTGGAATAACCAAGATATATTTTGGACAAAGATTTTGGAATGTAAGACTTGAAGGAGGCTCGGAGGGTGGTTATTTCAAGGCTGGATGGAGTAAGGTGGTGAAAGAGGTCCCTCTAGACACTGACTATTTCTTGGTTTTTACGAGGCTGGATTCAATGACCTTTGATGTTTCGGTATTCGATCCTGACACCGGAACATAAGTTTTTCTAAAAAAGGTTGAGGGGTCCTTTTAAAAGTATATATCGAAACACATTAATTAAAACTGTTTATAATTATACTGATTTTTGTCTGAGGTTTTTTAAAATTTCTAGTCTACTGGGGATGATGATATGATAGTTGAATCAAACTTGCCGGATGATGTGTGTGAAGATGATCGGAAAGGAAATCAAAAAGATGTAAGTATTGAAGTTGTTCATTCTGAAAGTGTTTTGTATGTTTAACATTTATGAATTTATTTATTTGAATTAGTATTTAACTTTTACGTATTCAAGTTTTTGTAATAAACTACTACAAATCCAGTACATCATTTATTTATTCGAATTAATAATTAACTTTTACATATTCATACTTATTCTTTTTTTTTTTGTGAAGGTTAAAGGCAAGTCGAAGGTATATGAAGCTCAGGTATTTAAAACAAAAAATGAATATCGCTCAAGTCATTTACCGTTTTATATTTATAGTAAAAGATTTTTTTAAAAGTTATTACTTATTTGTGTTACCTTTGGTACAGACACAACGAAATCTTCGAAGCAGAGTTAAAAGGGTTGATGCAGCGGCAAGCACTGGTTCTCCGGTCTTGAAAACCACAAACCTGGTAGAAACCGAAATACTAAGTTTTTTTGACATTTACAATTTATATTTCATAGTAACAGATTTTTATAAAAGTTATTAATTATTTGTGTTACTTTTGTTACAGACACCACGAAATCTTCGAAGCCGGGTTAAAATGGTTGATGTAGCGCCAATCACTGGTTCTCCGGTATTGAAATCCACAGACCTGCTACAAAAGCAAATTGTAAGTTTTTTTGACATTTTTTATTGTTTACATAGTTCATATATCTTAATTACATAGTGGCTTTCGCTCAATATGGTTTCTTCAATAAATGGGTTTGGGTTTAAATGGTGTGGTGATAATATAGCCGCTATTTGTTTGGTTCTAATATAGGCGTTATTTCTTAATAGATAAAATAGTGGTTTGTTCATTTCGTTTGGTGATATAAGACATGCTTTATTTGTTTCATGATAATATAGTCATTTGTTCATTTGGTTTCATGATAATATAGGTGTTATTCGCTTCATGATAATATAGTCATTTGCTCATTGGGTTTGATGATAACTTAGGAGTTATTTGTTTTCATGTAATAATATAGCTGATAATATTGTTTTGCGTGATAAGATAGTCTCATGTTCCTTTTGTGATAATATTGTTTTTAGTGATAATATAGTCTTATGTTCCTTTTGTGATAATATGTTCTAATTAATTCAATTATGTTCAGACGAAGCGCAGGAAGACTGTTCAAAAAGTTAACCCACAATCACCGGTTTTGAACTTCACAAGATTTGCGGAACACAGAATTGTAAGATTTTATAGATTTTTTATTGTTTCGTTGTTCAACTTTTTAACCAAATCCTATATTTACTAATGACTGGAATATGTTGTGCTTTTCAGCGAATACCAGCAAAAGTGTCATCTGTGTTGGACCTATCTCCTGATCATCTCAAAGAAGTCAGAGTTCAAAACCTGACAGGTGAAGTCAAGAACATCATGACCAGATCGGAAAAACATAACAAAGGGTTCCGGTATGGATTTGTTGGATGGTCGACTTACTTAAAGGCTTGGAAGATCAACATTGGAGCGGAACTGTTTTTTGAGTTCAACTACTCAAGTAAGCAATTGAGATTGACAAAGGTTGTGGAGAAGCATTGTGTTAAAAAGAAGAAATTGCGTGCATGACTGGGAAGTGTGCTTGTGGTTGTTTTTATAAACAATATATGGTAGTTTCTTTTGTTGGGCTTTAGAGTCCTAGTTGGTGTAGAAAAAATTGTGGCTAAATTAGACACGTTTTGGTTATTTTGGGTTGGGCTTTATGTAAATCAAGGTTAACAGGTAATTGCATGGTTGTTCTTTTTGGGTACAATAGGTTGACTATTTTGGATATTATGTGTTATGCTTAATGGTAATAGACAATTGATAATTTATTAAACTTTAGTCTCGTCATGGTGTTGTGTATAATTGATGACGAATTTTCGTACAAGTTCATTTTTGTTTCAATTATTATCGATATGTTTGTAAACGTTTATGTGTTATACTATGAAACACTAATAAACTATAGTAACATGTGTTATGCTATGAAACAATAATATATAAAAACTATGTGTTTGATTACAAAACAAATTACATATACAAATACAAATTACAAGTAACTAAAAACTTCTTTGTATACAACATTAGATGTCCTATTAGTAAGGTTACCATCATTATCAAGAATTGATAATTTGAGTCCATCTCTGCTCTTGACTCTCGACAAAGCAACATAAAGTTGACCATGAGAAAATACTGGATTTTTCAAATACAAACCAACTTTGGATACTGACTGGCCTTGACTTTTATTAATTGTCATAGCGAAACATAAAGCAACAGGAAACTGTCTTCTTTGAAATCTAAAAGGAACCTTCTTATCCGACGGTATTATACCAATTCTAGGAAGAAAAATTCGACCACCAATGTTGCTTCCAGATAACACTTCTGCTTCAATAACGCGATTTCCAAGTGATATTACCTTTAAGCGAGTTCCGTTGCACAGACCATTTTTTTGATCAATATTTCTGAGGAGCATGATCGGAACACCAACCTTTAGTACTAATTTGTGATTTGGAACACCAGAGATTTTAAGACCATTTAGTACGTCAGGGGAGTATAAACTTTGATCAAAACCATCATGTAGCTTTTCTGTCTCACAAATACTATCGGAACTTAGGTATTCCTTGGAATCGCCTGGGAACATCAGCAACAACTGAGAATTAATTTCATCAACAACTTCATCTGTCGGTGCAAGAATCGCTCTTTCTTGATAAAAGCCAGAACTTTGGTAATTTTCAAGAAGAGAAGGATAAACAAACTCTATAAGACTTGAAATTGGATCAACGGAATCCATGATTAAAAGATCATCCGGTATATCTATAATCGCATCACCATCATTAGATCCGCCTAGTTTCCCTTCACCCAAATCCAACAACCACTGACCAAACATTCGTATTTGCTCAACATCATGCATTCTACTTCCTGCAGTCAACCTCATGTTCTTAGTTAAAGTGAGTACTTTGCAGTGGTGCCATATGTACGAAGAAGTCAACGAAGCATTAACAATGTCTTGTCTAGTACCACCTTGAATGACAGGAAGAGTTTGTCGAAAATCTCCACCAAATACGATTGTTTTACCTCCAAATGGACTTTGGGAATTATGAGAACCATCACATTTCAATATGTCTTTTAGAGTTCTATCCAAAGCTTCAAAACCATGTCGGTGTACCATTGGCGCTTCGTCCCATATAATCAATGATGTTTTCTTTAATAGATTTGCAACATCATTGTTAGGGATTGTAGTACACATTGAGTCTTCATTCAAATTAATCGGAATGAGAAATCGAGAGTGAGTTGTCCTACCTCCTGTAAGAAGCAAAGATGCAATCCCACTTGAGGCAACATTTAAAACAATTTCCCCTTTTGATCTTAAAGATGCAGATAACGTTTTCCAAAGAAATGTTTTACCGGTACCTCCATAACCGTAAACAAAAAAACACCACCTTTATTGTCTTCAACCGCTTTCATGATATCATCATAAATAAATCTTTGTTCATCGGTTAATGAAACTAAAAGGTTCTCAAACTGCTCTTGAAGATCAATTCTATCATAATCCAGCTCTTCAGTAATCAAACGATTATTTGAAGTAGAAATCAACTCATGATCAGGATAAGGCATTGTATTAAAATTTCTTAAGCTGGAATTATTACGAATTAAAACTTCTCAATCTCGTACAATGTGAGATTTTTAACTTGATCATCAGTGAGGCATAAATCTGAAAAAAAACACATTAAAGATATATTTTTTAGATTAATATAATCCAATCTATAAGAAACAAATATTTGTTAAAATCTAAAAGGAATCATTGGATAAAATAAAACATTTTAACATGATTATATATATATAAAATATATGTGAATGTGAATTATAAACATAAACATTATAAATAAACATAAAAATGAGTAATTGTCATAAAGTAGTTGTACCTGGAGACTTTAAAATATGTCGTTGTTTATAGAGAATGCCATCTGATAATAATTCTCATGTTTTTTGCCATACACGTTCCGGCAAAGACAGAGTCTGGCACGTCAACATCGTAGCAAAGTGTGTGCGAAGATAATAACCGGAGCCTGAATGACTTGCTTCTTGGATAGCTTCTATATATTCCATGTCATCATCTAGTAGACCGTGAGCATAACATGCTTCTCGAAAGGTATTAAATTTACGACCATTTACAATGAGGATATCATCAAAGGATCGAGGACCTTTAAGTTTGTTTAAAAGAATCCTCAAAAAAAATATGCCTCCCCAAGAGTAGGAGAAACAGCATGAATTCTTCCAATTGCAAAACTACCCGGTTTCCGACGTTTCCAACAACGTTCATCCTTTTTAAACACAAACTTAGTAGGGAATTCAACATAAGTAAGCTCTCGGGCAACTTCATCTCTTTGGTTACAATCCATCCAAGCTGAAAACATTGAACAATTCATTAACGGTCGATTGAGGACTAAGTCAATATCATCGTCTTCACCGTATACAACATTTTGTTGGTTCGGAAGATGAAATGGGAGACAAATAACAGCTGGGTGCCTATAATGAACATCAAATGCGAATATACTCCATGATGCCTCACATGCAGACAAATATCGACAATCATAGTATTTTTTAATCTCATCAACCGGCGGATCAGGTTCGTTTGATGTGTTACTTTCAACAATGGAAACGGTAACACGATCAGGCCCTTTGTTGATATATTTAAACAAATACTTTATAGATCCAGCTTGATTGCACCATTCAACATTGATGTGGGATTGATATCTCCTCAAAAGTGTTTTGTTGTAGGGAACAACAAATCTGTTATCTAGCTTAACTCCAGATTTTTCAACAAACATTCCTGAATCTCTTCTTCTATAGAGAGGAAAACCATCGATGTCGACAGACGTATGATCACGGAATCTCTTTGGAAAGCCCTTAGAACACTTATTATCTACCATGCATGGGCAGTTGACGTTGTGAGGACCACAAGGACCATGAATCATGAAATCACTGACAAGAGTATACAACTCTGGATCATCGTTTCGGTCAGGAATTTCAGCAGAAATGAGGGGATCAATGTGTTCAACAGTTGGAAACTTGTGATCGGGATGCATAAATAAACATATATGCGCATGCGACAACCCACGCTTCTGAAACTCCACCGTATAAACAACTACAAAAAGTAAAGAAAATAAAATATTAAATGTTTGTATTCAATTTTTAAATATTAAGAAGAAATGAAACTTAATAGTAGATTTGTAAAAAATACCTGCTGAAACTTTGCCAAATATTGAGTTATCCTTCAAGTCTTTAATTAAAGCATTGAGCTTGATTTTAAACAATCTAGAGAGGATATCAGGCCTGTCTTCAGGACTTAAATTGGTGTCCTTAAGATATCTTTTAATTTCAGGCCATTTAGGATTGCATGTCACGGTTATAAAAACATCTGGATATCCATACCACTTACACAGAGACATTGCATCCAAATAGTTCTGCATCATATACCGAGCACCTCCAGTGAAGGACGAAGGCAATATGACACGCTTTCCTGTGTTGGATACATTTATATTACCATGGTTACGTAAATTGGAGAGGTTCTCAAAAGTATCACATCTTAGAACCTTCTGTTGAAAACGTATGTAATTTAGTCGCTCAGTTTCAATCATGGTATACGCATCAACTAAGAATTGTTGAAATAGGCGACGTGAATTTAGAATTAATGAAAAAACACCATGCCTATCTTGTATCCTGTATGCAAAGAATTCTCTCATAGTGACATATGTTCGTTTGGTTGATGTAGAAGGAGTAACACCTCTATGAGGAATATCAACTCTGTAGCAATCATCACCATAAGGAAACAAAAGTGGATACTGGAGAGCAAGATACGATGGATGTAACTCACTAATACGTTGTAGACCACCAGATTTCGTTTCTACAATAATATCTCTGTTTTCTAACGAATCGCCAATGTCACCAACAATTAAAGCTGCCACTTCATAAGCAGTTGGTAAGTTGTATGTCCTTCCATCTTGTTGCCTTCTTCCAATGAGCCGCAACTTTAGCTCAGCATTACAGTTATCTTTAAAAAAATCTCTTACCATGCGATATGTTTTAACCAAAACATTCTCCGAGTCTAACATATTCTGTATATGTCGTATAACTTGAAGATCAAGATCCAAAGATGTTGATGAAGAAGCTCTATTAGATTCACTAAAGAAAATCAAAACATATAATATTAATTTAAAATTAAAAAAGATTCTTAAAAATTAAAATAGTTACATTGAATACGTACCCAAAAGCAGATTGTCTATTTGAAAGTTCATTGTCAGTATCATATATATAAAGCTGGGAGAATTTTGGTTTAGATCCATCCACTGGTAGAAGACTTCCCATTCTATGGTAATTCTGACCACCCAATCGGAATATATAAGGAGCATTGCCTCTGTTAATGGATTTATCAACTTTTCCGCCAATGGAAGTAAATGAGAACATGGAATTGTATCGACGGATGTTATTGATGAATGACTTGCTTTTTGAATCCAATCCATTAAAAAGAGACTGATAACTTCGTGGTGCTTCCTTCATATTAGGAAGTTGAACTTTACCATATGCACAACAAATTGAATAACTTGAACTAAATTGGATTTTTGTATTCCCTCTACGAGCTTCAACATCCCATAATTTTGCTTGACATATTTGGCAAATGACATTTTGATCTAAGTGATCAACATAATCTGTTGAAAAATATTTAGATAATATTTGTAAATTTGTAATAAGCAATTATAAAGTTGGAAGCAATTTCAATTAAAATAATTTTTTGTATATTGTATATTTATGTAAAATGTACCTTTTGAGATGCCAACAAATTCGTCTTTTTTAGTATCACTTTCATTCGATCGTCTTTTATCCAAAACAGTCTTTCTTAAATTTCGCCTTTGTTGACTGTTAAAATTGTCCATGGAATTATTTAAACCTGTAACAAAAAAAATATATAAAATAATGATGCAAAATAAAATATACAAAAATGAAAATATTATGGTGTTACCATTTAAGTATTCTGCTGTAATGTCAGAGACAGAACTTCTAGTATTTCCATTGGTAAAAGATAGTGAATTACATAAACGATTCTCTTTGATGACATTCTCTTTCTTGTTAGCTTTTCTTGTATCCAAATACAATTTTCGTAACTTTCTCCTATGATGACTCTCAATATTGGTAGAGTTTGTGTTTAAAACTGTACAAAAATATAATATTTAAGATATAGGAATTTATTATAAAAAATAAATAAAACATTAAACAAAATAATTACTGGGACGGTTAATAGATATTGGTGTTAAATTCCCTCCTGGTGTTGTATTTGTGCAATTATTAAAACCTGTAATAAAATTATATAGAAACAAATCATGATTAAAAAAAAGAAAATAAAAAGTATATGTGATAATGAAAAAAAAAAATTGGTAAGCGGTATATTTGTAGATTTGTAGAGTTTTTATAATAAAAGTTTTTAATATAGTACCTGTTGTAATGTCAGACAAAGGGCTTATAATACTTCCAATGGGAGAATTAGTAACAGATATTGAATTACATAGAAGATTGTCTTTGATGACATTCTCTTTGTTATTAAAAACATTCTCTTTAACACCGTTGTTAACTTTTCTTCTATCCAAATACAGCTTTCGTAACTTTCTCCTGTGATGACTCTCAATATCCGTAGAGTTTGTGTTTAAAACTGTAAATAAAAAAAAATAACATGTAGGAAATTATGTGAAAAAAAAATAATAAATCATTAAAAAAATTTTTATTGGGAGTGTTAATAAATATTCGTGAAACATTCGACAATAGTGTTGTATTTATATTGGGATAATAATGTATATCTTAGATAATAATAAAAAAAGTCAAAAATTATATCTTACCTTGGAGGAAAAGAAATTCTACTAATAATTAAAGTTAAATCATAATTCATAATCTGTTTAATATTACAAAGTTGTTTCAATTCATTTGGTTTTAAAACTTCAAAAAAGAAATGGAAAAAATAAAAAATGTTAATTTAAAACACAATTGAAAAAAAATATATATATGTTAATAACAAAACTAATTTTAACACACATTTAATAAAAGTAAAATTAACACTGCTCAAACAAAAATTTAGAAATATAAAACCAAGGATAAATTTAAATAACCAAATCCAAAAGGCACAGCCATCATTCCTACATCAAGTGACTTAAACAACATAAGTTTTCAAAAACAAATAATAGATATCCTAAACATGGAATAATAATTGTCTTAACAATGGATAGCAGTGATCATTTTTTCTTCTTGGGAATCAAAAGGGACTTAGAGCCTTCATTCAAAGATAAAGGATCTTTACTTCCAAAGTCGTCACGATCATAATCTTCCGCAAGAACACGCTTCAGCTCAGGTTGTGCCTTCATCTTTCCTGGCCTTTTGTTACGCAAAGCCATACCACCAGCACTTGAATCAATCAATGAAACCGGAGTCTCATAAACATCGTTCAATGGTATAGAATCCTTCAAATTCAAGTAAATAGATTTGTTAAAATACAAAAAACGTTTGTATTTAGAAATAGGAATGTGTTTAAAAAAATAGATAGTACCTTCTGGTTAGTAGTATGTTTTCTCGTCTTGCGCTTATCTTTGCTATAAGTGCTGAATTCTAATTTAAATAGAAAATATGGATTAGAAATATAGAATTACAAAATCCAAAAGATTGAAAAAACAAATAGAAATAAAATGCGGACCTTCATTGCAACCTAAAGCAGATTTGGTTGCTGACTCGTCATGATCATAAGACTCCGCAAGATTACGCTTCAACTCGCAATGTTCACTTATCATCTCAGCATTTTTGGTAGCCAAAGATATTGATCCAGCACTTGAACCAACCAGTGACATCGGAGAATCATCCTTAATATGGAAATGAGTTGAAATGAAAATAATATATTATTATAAACAATAATAGTGAGGAATAAGAATAAATGAATAAATAGATTTTGTCATATACTTTGTTTAAAAATAATACCTTCAGATCGACAGTATCAACACTTGCAAAATCACCAGATGAGAGATTCATAGAGTTTGAAACATCAACCTACATTATAAACAAAGAAGGCTATGTTAAATTGTTGAATAAAGAATGTAGGTAAAATATATTATAACTGTAAAAAATTAACAACAATATAATTAGATAGTTACATGGTCAATCCCTATCTTTGATTCAAGCTGAGAAATGATTTCAGGATCATCAGAAAATCTTTTGACAGTGAATGACTTGTAGTGATTCTGCACATTAAAGGGAGAAATCTCAACCTTAAACGCCATCTTTTTTCCAACCAAATTACTAATTTCATCCGGTAGCAAATTATCCGTTTCACCCTACATAATAATTTAAGATGTAAAAACAGTTTTTTCAATATGAGAATATATAAATTATATAAATTGGGAAAATAATAAAGCCAAAAGAGATACATCAAGAAACTTATCAACCAACTCTTGAGCAC
The DNA here is from genome assembly GCA_030545235.1 of Helianthus tuberosus. Taxonomy (NCBI): domain Eukaryota; kingdom Viridiplantae; phylum Streptophyta; class Magnoliopsida; order Asterales; family Asteraceae; genus Helianthus; species Helianthus tuberosus. The sequence goes on along the minus strand of JARYGA010018276.1, from coordinate 40,662 downwards.
TCTTTCCAAGTAATTTTCGAGCTACATGATCTAAGCAAGTTAAAGATCCAATACCAGTAGAGTCTTGTAACCTAAGTTGAAGTTTCAACCTAAAAAAGAATAATAAAATTGGTACTAATATAGTATTGAAATATAAAATTTTAAATTTAAAGTTATCATAAAGTTAGAACTTTACCGGGGAACCACAGAAACACCTTTTTCATTGCAAACGTCATTTATGCATCGAATTGTCTGCTTCTCCTCAGTTAAATCTAATCCATCCTCTCCATCACTTATAAAATACAGCACACTAACCTTCTTCATACAATCCTTACAAGAATTGTGTCACACCCCCAAAATCCACACGAGGAGTACCACCGCTTGGAGGCGTGACATGACCAGGATCAAGCCACCAATCATATTGAACAAACATATAAGTAAACATAATTCAACCAAACAATATGAAAGGTGTTCAAAAACCCAAAGCATAGTTAAGTGTTTAGCGGAAGCATAATTTGTAAAACCCATAGCAAGTATTAAATATCAGATAAAGTAATGATTAAAGCATGGCACACATCGCCATGTCCCACAACGACCGTTCCTCCCTGTGCAAGCTCCATGGGTACCTAATGACCTGCAAGGCATGTAGCAACGAATCAACAACAAAGTTGAGCGAGTTCACAGTTGGTTATTTGGTTATAGTATTCATTTCGTAAATCGTATGCTCATTTTGTAAACCATGTATCGTATTAATCCTTATCGCGGCCAATCCAGGCATCTGTGCGATGATTAGTGGGGGCTTCCCATGTGTTACTAGACCACGCGTATCGACTGCTACGAAAATATAAGAGGTGCCCTAAGTCAATGTCTATCAGCATTGACCCTTTGCCCATAGTCCATTAGTACACGCCCGTCCGACTGGCACGGTGTGAGGTTTGTTAAACCTAATAGCGCTATTAACTAATGACCCGCTCGCCCTAGGCCTCGGCGATTAAGTCGATAATTGAGGGACTTCCTTTGATAGAGGTGATGGTCTTATGATCGTGTACGTAGGCTTTACGTACGTGCCCTTCAATTCGAGGACAGTAGTAAGTATAACTGTACGTAGGTTTTACGTACGTGCCCTTCAACCGAGGACAGTAATAATCTGTTTAATAGTAATAGTTGTATGAGTAGTTATTCAACCCCATTCCCAACCCCTGGGAATCCCATGCCTTGGCTAGTGTGAACTCACCTTGGTTTGCTCGGTATGCTAAACTATGTGCTCGCAAATAATCAATCAAGTCCTATAGTATGCACGTATACTCAATTAGTTCATGTTCGTAAGGTTTCATGTACAATCAATACCACAGAATGTTTGGCCGTTAACGTCATGCATCATACAACAGTCAAACAAGTTCACATAATTCATGATTCACATAGTTGATTACTCAGTCTATTACATCCATATCATCCATTAATATACTTAACAAAAGTAACACACTTAACGGAGTTAAGATGCTTGACATAATTATACTTAACAGCAATTAACATTCTTAACAGAGTTAACACATTTAACTGGATTAACAACCTAATGTAGTTAAGAACAAACAGAGTTACATACACACAAGTTTAATAACTAACAGTGTTAATTAAATAAATAGAGTTAACAACTTAACAACATAACAGGGGTTTACATGTCTAACAGAGTTAGTATATTTAACAGGATTGACTTCTAACTGAACCATAAATAACTGAGTTTACACTTAACATAACTATATGAAGGTTACAGATCTTGTGCCGAAAACACATTGGGGCCGAAATCCAACTTGGGCCGAAAACACTTATTGCCGAAAACCCTTTTTGATAATCAACTATTTGGGCGAAATCCCTTATGGGTCGAAATCTATTCTGGGTCGAAATCACCTTTGGGCCTAACACATTGGGCCGAAATCACATAAGTGATTTCGTCCAGTTTCAATTGTGGGGGGTGTTTTCGTTGGCTTCAAGTGTCATCTTCATCATCATTTACAGAGACTTATAAAAACCCAGCAACTCTAATCAACTAACAGTTACATGATCTGTTATAATTGAAATCATTTAATCAAATTATGATATGTAACAAATACACTACCAAATCATTGTGAAATCCAGAACATAATTTCAATCAGTTTATCATTCATTAACATCAGCAGATTACACAAACCCAGTTATATGATCAAACTCATCAATCGATCAGTAGTTAACTAATCCATTTGTTCATCAAACATCAATACAATCTGAATCATAAATCAAGTATCATGTAAAAAGAATCATAACAACAGATTGTCATTAACAACATCCAAATCATCTAAAACAGATTATATCCTGACCATACGATAAGCATCCTAAGTCAACAGAACATGTATATCACTAACCAGAGATCGAACAAGGAAGGTTTGGCTTCGACCGAGAGGGGGCTGCCGTCAAGTTCCAAGGGTAGAGAGAGAGAGAGAGTGTGTGTGTGAGTTGTGGTTAGGGTTTGCCAAATAATGTTCACATATAGGTTAAACAGATATTTATCAAATCACAACTGGGCCAAAGCCCATTTATCAGATTTGGGGTGATTTCGTAGGTGGGGTTTCCAGCCCAAAATCCATATTTAGTTATAAGGTACCAATTAACACAAGATCCCTCATTAACATACACTACAAACACATTTAATCCACACACCATATAAATCATACACATCATATAAATTACAATACGATTTGTCATAATACACACGTGTACAGTTGTGAACAAAAAAAAAAATTTCGTGTCAAACAAACGATCTATACAATTAACGTGTAATAATACGAAGATGGAATTTCAGAAACTCGGGTTGTCACAAATTGTAATACCACTCAAGACCAGGAGGGAAACTTATCACTGTACCAAGCACAATCACATTCATTGTCTCCTGAATTTTATTAACTTCATCTATCGTCTTGAAATCAGTTCCAACCAAAAAATCATCATGAATAGTTTTGCCAACTTGAGATGAACCAAAAGGACGGCTTGAAGAACCAACATCCAGTCTTCTTTCAAGTAACCTTCAAATTATAATAAAAATTATTAGTCTATAAATTATAAAACATTTCAACATTATGACATAAAATAATACACTTAAACAAATAATAAAACAGTTAATTTGAAAAAAATATGTACGTCTTACCTCTTTTGGAAATCAATTAGCTCATCAATGCTTTCGTTCAGATACAAATTGTTGTTTTGAAAAGAACTGGACACGTATGCCTTACCTACATATTTGACAAAAAAATTCTATTCAAAAAATTAAGCATTGATAACTAAAACAATAGAATGTAAAATATATACAATTTTAATGACAAAGATAAAAGTAATTAAATAAGTAAAAACCTTCATGAAAGCTATATCTTCCAAACTGCAATATCACAAACACATCACTCGGTTTCTGTTCCAAAAACTTTGACATTTGCACCGCATATTGTCCCCACAAAGTCAGATAAACATTAAGGAACCTACAAATAAAAATTTTATAAAACATGAACTAATTGATAAATATATAAAGGAGATCAAAGAAATAAATAAATTATAACTCTAAGTCACGAAGTTGTAAGCTCATTTTTTTGTTCATTCTCCCATTACTGCTGGTATGATCAACCATAGGAAACCAACCATCAACATAACCAATGATATCTATAAACAAACAAAAGAATAAATTAGAACAACAACAATGGAGTAATATAAGTAAATAAAGATCAAAAGAACATATTTTAAAATACGGTGGCCTTACCAACAGGAGAGTCTTGCGGAATAGCACGATTACGAAGAACATCAAATGATGTAAAAGAGAATCCATGAATTGAACCACCAAAGTCATCAATGTTTCTGATGTCAGTAGAGAAATTGAAAAACAGTTTATGTTTGTGGTTGGTTGGGCGGTACGGAGACACATTGTCACCAACATCAAACTTAGTAACCATGACACAACTCTTTTCTACCAGCAATCTTCCATACTTTACAAGATAATTACCACCAACACTTGCTTGAATTTTGGTACCCTATCAAACAAATATAACCTTTTAAGATGAAACATAGGATATAAAAAAAATTGTTATAAACTGATAAACTACCTCCTCATCCATGAGGATCAGTTCGACCGCATGAATAGCATTCTTGACTTTAAATGATAGTAGCTTCCAAAGCTTAAGTATACGAACTTTAATAGTCACGTCTGTCTTCGTTACATCCAATTCATTAAGAGAAATGATGGGAGGGTTCTCCATTGACTTTTATAGTTAAACATATATTTTAGAAAACAAAATCTCTGATTTATAAACAAATTTAAGTTTTTAAAAGACTATATCAATTGTCTGAGGGTCTTTAAATGAACAATTGTTGTGAAACATTCAATGAGTTTTTGGAAATTTTGAAATATCTCTCTATTATAAAACACTGTATCAATTGTGTGAGGGTGAATATTTACGGATGCATAGATCATGTTAGTTAGACATCATCATTTGAAATACAAAAATGGGGTATTGATTATTATTATTACTGTTAAAATTAATTAAATAATAAGAATTTGCAATATTCAAATACTTGATAAAAAGTTAAACATATTTAAAACACTAAGAAGTTCAGTATAATTCACAAAAAAATCTCTTTAATCACCAGATTAAGAACATAATTCACAAAAAAAATACTACTTAAACATCTTTAAAATTTGTAAAACAGACCCTAAATAACATGTATATCATGGAAAAATCTAAATCAGACACTAAAACAGTCCCTAAAACACATTGATATCTAAATCTGTCCCCAAAAAATCATAAATCACTAAAACAGTCCCTAAGAGCTATTGCATAATTCAGTCCCTAAAACACATTTATATATAAAAAAATCCATAAAACAGTGCCTAAAACATGCCATAAAACACAGTTTAGCAGTCACAACATGAAAAAGTATCTAAATCACACAACTAAAACACGTTTATATCAAAATCAGTCCATAAAACACATGTAATGGTTTAGTTCAAAGCTGAATTACAACTATGGAAAACTATAATATATCTAAATCAGTCACTAAATCAGTCCATAAAACACATTTATATCTAAAACAGTACATAAAACAACATAAAACAGCAAGAAGTAGTGTATAATTCACGAAAAATCATAAGAAAGTCTAAAACATCATAAATCTCTTAAATCACCAGATTAAGAAACATAATCCACAAAAAATTACAACTTAAACATCTTTACACATAAAAAGTTAACAATTTATGAAAGTTTTGGTCATCTTCAAAAAAATTGTGACTAAAACACTAAGAAGTTAAGTATAATTCACAAAAATCTTATAAAATTGGTCAAACAGTCCCTAAATAATAAGAATTTGCAATATTCAAATACTTGATAAAAAGTTAAACATATTTAAAACACTAAGAAGTTAAGTATAATTCACAAAAAAATCTCTTTAATCACCAGATTAAGAACATAATTCACAAAAAAATTACTACTTAAACATCTTTAAAATTTGTAAAACATACCCTAAATAACATGTATATCATGGAAAAATCTAAATCAGACACTAAAACAGTCCCTAAAACACATTGATATCTAAATCTGTCCCAAAAAAATCATAAATCACTAAAACAGTCCCTAAGAGCTATTGCATAATTCAGTCCCTAAAACACATTTATATCTAAAAAAAATCCATAAAACAGTGCCTAAAACATGCCATAAAACCCAGTTTAGCAGTCACAACATGAAAAAGTATCTAAATCACACAACTAAAACACGTTTATATCAAAATCAGTCCATAAAACACATGTAATGGTTCAGTTCAAAGCTGAATTACAACTATGGAAAACTATAATATATCTAAATCAGTCACTAAATCAGTCCATAAAACACATTTATATCTAAAACAGTACATAAAACAGCAAGAAGTAGTGTATAATTCATGAAAAATCATAAGAAAGTCTAAAACATCATAAATCTCTTAAATCACCAGATTAACAAACATAATCCACAAAAAATTACAACTTAAACATCTTTACACATAAGAAGTTAACAATTTATGAAACTTTTGGTCATCTTCAAAAAAATTGTGACTAAAACACTAAGAAGTTAAGTATAATTCACAAAAATCTTATAAAATTGGTCAAACAGTCCCTAAATAACATGTATATCAGGAAAAATAAAAATCAAACAACAAAACAGAAGCTGATACATGTATATCAGGAAAAATATATCTAAATCAGTCACTAAATCAAACACCAAAACAGTACCTGATACACATTGATATCTAAATCTGTCCCTAAAACATCATAAATCAATAAAAACAGTCCCTAAGAGATATTGGATCTAAATCTGGGAATTATGCCCTAAAACACATTTTAGCAGTCACAAAGTGGAAAACTATCTAAATCTGTCCCTAAGACATCATAAATCTCTTTAATCACCAGATTAAGAACATAATTCACAAAAAAAATTACTACTTAAACATCTTTAAAATTTGTAAAACAGACCCTAAATAACATGTATATCATGGAAAAATCTAAATCAGACACTAAAACAGTCCCTAAAACACATTGATATCTAAATCTGTCCCCAAAAAATCATAAATCACTAAAACAGTCCCTAAGAGCTATTGCATAATTCAGTCCCTAAAAAACATTTATATCTAAAAAAAATCCATAAAACAGTGCCTAAAACATGCCATAAAACACAGTTTACCAGTCACAACATGAAAAAGTATCTAAATCACACAACTAAACACATTTTTATAAAAAACAGTCCATAAAACACATGTAATGATTCAGTTCAAAGCAGAATTACAACTATGGAAAACTATAATATATCTAAATCAGTCACTAAATCAGCCACTAAAACACATAAAACGAAAGTTAGGTTAAAGGTGAATTAGACATACCTAATTTCTTGAAACAACAGCAAACCCTTCTTCAATCAATAACACCCTGTACAAAAATCAAGTTCGGAAACAACAAAAAATTCAGTTCAGAAACCACAAAAGATTAAAAAGTAAACAAAATTTAACCCAAAAAAAAAAATATTACCGGAAGAACAAAGCAGATGCACAACGGAGAGGGAAGTAGAAATGGTTTGGCTTTAAAGACTTCATTGGAGGATGAGAGCAAAGAAGAGGAACACAATTTCAAACCTCAATCCGTGTGAATGATGATCTATACCGTCCGATTAACTTAAAAATTCAAACACAGCCGTAGGATCTGTGTTTCTTCAATAAACTTGGAGTTTTATGCGAAGATGGGACTGAAAAATCTGTCTTCGTTGAACAATAGGGAGACAGTAGGTGCGATTGTGAAGTTTTGAATCCAAACTCGAAAGGGTAGGATGCAGAGAAGGAAAGAAGGAGAGAAGAAGAAGACCGCGAGGATAAGGAAACATTGGGGATTAGGGTTTTGGATTGTTCTTTTGACCTGCAGAAGAAGAGAGAAGATGATACTCTCTCCCTTCATTAATGCGTTTGACCTTTAGCAGGTCTTTAAAAAAAAAAAACCGAAAATGGGAGGATGGCTGTGGGAGTGACACGTGGACAAAGTGAATGAGGGTGTGACAAATAGGAGAGAGGTAATGGGGGGTGATTGTGGGAGTGACACCTAGGATATTTGAACACTGATTTATTATAATAAAGATTATATTATTATTACTACAATTAGTCTATTCCACCATGTATGGATGGTAAATGGTATGTTTTAAAAACCGGTATTTTAATAATACTGGGTTACACTCATAAATGGTTTAACCGGTTGAACTGGGTTGTATCGGTCGTTTCAATCGTGTTAACTAACTAATTTTATAAATTCATAAAATGTAATTTCAACTCAAAAAATAATCCAAAACTAAATCATTCCATAATAAAAAAAAATATTACAAAAGTTAATCCATAATTAAAAAATTAACCAAAAGTTCATAATTAAATACCCATTATAGAGCAATTAGCAAACACTATAACAATTAACAACATTGAGCTATTAGCAAACACTATGAGGCCATTGGGTGTGGTTTGGGTAGTCCCTTTGGGGACTATCCGCCACGTAGGCGCCACGTCACGTTCGATAAAGGACCATCCACAAAGGGGACTATCCAAGGGTGTGGGGACTACCCAAAGTTAATAAAAAACTAATATATAATAAATAATTAAAAAAACTCTCTCTATCTCTCTCTATGTGGTCCTCACCATCAGCCAATCAGGACCACTCGTCGCTTCCGTCTTCCTTCCGACGACGCTGGAGACACGACGCCATCAGGGGGCGGTGTGGGACGCCGAGGACGAGCCGGGACGGGGGGAGCCGACCCCTATGCCGCATGGTCTAACAATTAACAACATGAACGATTGAACAAAAGTCAAAAGAAAGTAAACCTAGATGATCAGTTGAATAACTTAATTTGAAAAACCCAATGATTTTCTATTTTTGAGTGAGGATGAAGTTTGATCGATGTGGATTGTCAATTGTGGGCGCTAAGTTTTACACTTTAACTAAAAAGTTAAATAGTCACATTTTTAGACACCTAAAAATTAAAAGTTCAAGATTTTGATCTTTCGCTCGGTATGAACCGGTATACCGGTTTACACTGGTATAACCCAATTTACCAGCGATACAACTTCTTTTGCCGTTTCCTTAGTTTACCGGTATGATGCGCGCCGGCCAAGCATCCGGCATCCAGTTTAACCGACAGGTTTAAACCGGTTTTTAAAACATTGGTCTTAGGCTCATAAATACAGGTAAATTAAAAGGAAATACATGATTTTAATTGATTTTTTTCTCATTTGAACGTTGAGTCGTAGCATTTTCAGTGTCCAATTATACATAATATGAAAGTACAAAGTCGGTGGTTTCTACTTTCCACCAAACCCTTTCAACTTTTGCATATGACAATCCAAGCCCCTTATCATCTTCCTTTAGCATGCTTTAACCCTCCAATATTTAACTAATTTATTTTTTCTTCCACTTGATAGTTAATTCCTGTTTTAATAAACTAATTTTTTGGTCTTTAAAATCTTTATAAAACTAGGTTTAAACAAATTCGTCGCGTTGCGGCGAACTTTTTTTTCAATTTAGTTTACATGTGTTTTGAAATTACTACGAGCGCGTTGCGAACGGAATCACCGACAAGAATAAAAAGAAAATATATAAAAAAACACTAAAAGATAACCAAAAGAAAATCAACCAAAAAAGTTGTATGGTAACGATGTTGTTCATATGAAATCTGTGGCCAGAGATGAGCAAATGGTACTGGGTACCGGCACCGAATTTCCCGAACAAAAAGATCTTAAGTACAATTCGGTACCGACTTTTGGCGTTCTTGATACCGGTTCGCTACTGTTTTTTACCTTCATATACTGGTATCGTAACTGGTATTTTCGGTACATGTACCGATTCGGTATCGGTTGGCACCGAGCTCATCCCTACAATTGAAAAAAAAAAAGAAATCACAAAAAGTTGAAGAAAATCAACAAAAACAGTTATACGATACCGTTGTTCGTACGTTACCTGTGATCAGAGATGAGCAAATGGTACCGTGTAGCAGTACCGAATTTCCCGAACTAAAAGATTTTCAATATCAATTCGGTACCAACTTTTGGCGTTTTCTGTAACAGGTTGGTGTCGGTTTTTACCTTCATGTACAGATACCGGACAAGACCGTACCGGTAAAGTTAAAGAAAATCAACAAAAACAGTTGTACGATACCGTTGTTCGTACGATACCGTTGTTCGTACGTTACCCGTGATCAGGGATGAGCAAATGATACCGTGTAGCAGTACCGAATTTCCCGAACTAAAAGATTTTCAATATCAATCCGGTACCAACTTTTGGCGTTTTCTGTAACAGGCTGGTGCCAGTTTTTACCTTCATGTACAGATACCGGACAAGACCGTACCGGTATTTTCGATACCGGTTGACACCAAGCTTATCCCAACCCGTGATAGAAAAAAATAATTAAAGTTAAGAAAAATATAAAATTATTTAATTTAAAAAGTAAGAAAATAATTATTATTATAATAGTAAAGTAATAAAAGTATTTTAAAAACTATATATTATTATTATTATTATAATAAACACTATTCATTAGGTTTAGTTTTTAATATATTGTATAATGTATAATGTATAATATAATGTATAATATATAATGTATAATGTATAATGTATAATTGTATAATGTATAATATAATGTATAATGTATAATGTATAATGTATAATATATTGTTATTTTGACCCTGTTAAGTTTCTAAAGTTTAGACTTTACCCCGTTCGTTTCTTTACTTTTTAAAAACTATTTTTTTTGCGTGCGTATTTTTACGTACGTGTATGTATAAATTTGAGTTTGTCTACGGTTTGACGCTAACTTTTTTTCAAAACAAATCTTTTCAAATATACTACATTTTTATGCTTATTTTATGTACGTTTCGGATGGTTAACATTTCGGCCTAAATTTTGTTTCAAACGAGTCAGTTCAAATATAATACGCTTTCATTCGACGGTATAAATTCGAGTCACTCTACGCTTCGCCCCCCCCCCCCCCCTCAACAACGCGCGACAGGTACAATTTTACTTTGCAAAACACTCATGATGTCCCTTTGATTTGAATGTGTTTTCTTTGTCATTTTGTGGTTTACTTTTATACTCTAATTAATACATTTTGAGTATACATGTCATTTTTTCTTTATACACGTTTTTTTGTTTTTTCTTTTTTGGGTACGATTCCTATGTGTGGGTCAGGTCACATATAAATATGTTATGATTGTACCGTACAAATTTGATTTACTTTACATTTTAATTCAAATGCAATGCTTATACAAGTTACGTTGAGTTAAATTGGATACGTTGAAACACGGGTTTTCATATAATTAACACATCACATAATGTTTTGACTGATTCATTTGATTTTTGCAACGAGCCCGCAGCGCATCGCCTGCGGGTCATATTACTAGTTAGCGTCTTAAAGTTGTACTGGCACTTGTGAAACTTCATTCGTAACCTAATTTTATGCACATATGAGTGTTACTATGTTGGGAGTAAGATTACTTCTAAAAGTCTAAAAATACTTGGTGTTTGCACAGTGTTTGGAGTAAGATTACTTCTAAAAAAAGTCTAAAACCACTCCTTAATGGTAAGACCATGTGTAGTTATAAAGTCCCTTAGGGAGTGTTATGGACAAGTGGCGAAACACGTAAGAGAGGGACTTTATATCACAAGAGAGTGTAGTGGGGTTATATATGTATTGGGCTTTATATATATGTATGTATGTATATGTGTGTGAGTTAGTATATAAAATAATCCCCCTCAAGTCGCTGTGATTTTCAAGGAGAAGGAAAAAAACACCCCATAGCGCTCGCCGTAGTGGTGTTGGCGACCTTATAGGGGCGCCATATATAAAAACGGCGTCATATAACATCCTACTACAGGTGGCCTAAGAATGGTTTATGAAGAAGCGGTGAAAACAGGAACAACCACGATGCCCTTTGCAATACAAGACAATTATATATTGTCTTTGTGGGTAACGTTTTCCACCAACTCAACAAATCAATGTGTCCACCACTCCACCCCTTACATTCATTCATTTTGTTCTTTCAAGTATCTCCTTAATTCATTGATTTTTCTATCACTTCCTGCTTTACAATAGAACTTGAAGTTTGATAAACACCTATTTCGTATGCCCCGAATATCATCACAATTTCCACCCAAGTTTATAGTCCTTTGTGATAAACTACCTTCTTTGCCACAAGTATGAAAGAAAACCGAGCAAGTATGAAGAACCAGGGCATTCTTGGAGATGTGAGATTAAATATATAATTGTTATAATATTTAATCTTGTAGCCATTATAATTATTTATATTATATAGATCAAAATATATTAATAACCTATTAATAATTAGTTGGTAATTGTTGATGGACCATATTACCCTTATTAACTAATTAGGTTTCCTCTTGGGTGTATATATAAGGAGATTATTAGAGAGTTTAAGGGTTAGACACTTAGACATTTACACAATTCACACAACCCTAATAACATCACTTTCGGCTCTCTCTCCATAACCGAAACCAACCCTTTTTTCGGTTTCATCACCATCATAATCTTACACCCTAAGGAGGAACCAGATCATCCTGACAAGTATGTCAAACTCAATGGCTGCATCTCTGACTGGATTCTCTGTTGGCCTGTCTGCTGTAATAGGTATGTTATTCATGTTTTTCATTATGTTTAAACAGAACTGATCAACATGTGGTATCAGAGCATATGTTGATAAATCGGTTCTGTTTTCGTATCCATTATTCTGGGATCAAAATCTGGAAAACAGAATTTTTGAAAGTTTATAAAAAAATCAAGGCTGTTTCGAGTACCTTTATGCCGAAATCACTGTTTTCGGAAGATGTTGTTTAATATAATGACTCGAAACCAATATGGGTATATTAATGTCCGAAATCTGTTAACAGAACTCTTAAAATTAAGGTTTCGGATCCCAGAATTATGTTTTAATTTTCTAGGGTTCATCACTTGTTCTAAGAAAAACTCAAAAATTGCTTAAGTTTTGGAATATGATTTGGATTAGTGGATGTTTTTACTGTTTTTTATCTGAATTTTTATCTTCTAAAACTTCAAAAACTGTTAATAGATACCAAGTTATAATTTTCGAAATCTTTTGATAAGTTTAGATCAGCAATAAAACAGGAAACTTATCCCACAATCCCTAAAATTTTGAGTTTTCAGTTATTATCACAATAACAGCTGTTAACAGTGGACTCGAGACCATCAGATTGTAACTCGAGACAATCAGATCTCGACTCGAGACCACAAGGTCTCAACTCGAAATCATAAGGGTCCTCAAATATTTACAACTCGAGACAAAGGTCTCGACTCGAGACCACTGAGGTTTCAACTAAGGGCTTCAATCTTCACAACTCGAGACCGTGGTTGCGACTCGAGACCTCATTAGTCGAGATCTCATAAAATACAGTAGTCGAGACCATGGTTCCGACTCGAAACAACGAGGTTGCGACTCGAGACCTTAATAAGTCTATACCTCAAAATGTTACAAGATGAGTCAAGACTTGACTCGAGATCTCACTCGAGACCTCATAACTGAGTCGAGATCTCACTCGCGCTAACATGTGGTTTGATATTAAATACTTGGTTTTGTAAACACTTAATTACCTAATCAGAATCAGATAACTTTTTACAAAACCTAAATAGCTTAACTTGAATGAGCTTCTGATGTATCATTTCTGGCCAAAGCTGATTTAATACATCTATTTATTGTTCAAGTATTATAAAAGCTATGTTGAGTATGCATTACAAACGTGAAATGTCTTAATTTCTGGCCAAAGCTGATTTAATTCATGCATGTCTAGCATACTCGACAAGTGCATGACTAAAGTGATTGTCTCATTTCTGGCCAAAGCTGATTTGTCACAATTACTTTGCACACATACTTAAATGATTACACTTCTGGCCAAAGCTGATTTGTCTTCATGTAAGTAGAATTTTAACTAAGTCTATTATTTTGATGTTAGTAATAGACAATATCACAGCTTCATAATTAAATGGTCATTATTTATGCCTGCCTTAGTATAACATGCCCTTAGATCACATTAGGACTTCTTTCTTAGTATCATAACTTGCTCATCTTATTTCCACTATCAGTACCCAATTACGGGATTCCACCTTTGACTGGTGATAACTTTGTTGAATGGAAGGATGCCCTCATGCTTACACTTGGATTGCTAGACTTCGATTATTCTTTAAGAGAGAATAAGCCAGCGGACCTTACTCCTCAAAGTACTGTTGCTGAGCATATAGCTCATGAAAAATGGACTACGTGTAACCGCATGTCTCTCATGTTGATAAAGCAGTCCATACACAATGCAATTAGAGGAGCTATTCCTGATTCTGAAGATGCTAAAACCTATCTGGCTTCTGTGGAGGCACAATTCAAAGGGACATCAAAAGCACACGCTAGCACTCTTATCCTCAAGCTGATGACGACTAAGTATGATGGGAGGAGCGGCATTCGCGAGCACATCAAGATGATGCATGACATGGCCAATAAGCTGAAGGGGCTAGAGATGGAAATCAGTGATGGTTCTCTTGTTCACTTCATCATCACTTCGCTTCCTTCATCCTATGAAGCATTCAAGATCAATTACAACACTCAGAAGGACAAATGGACGATGAGTGAGCTGGTCGCTATGTGCGTACAGGAGGAAGAGCGTATGAAGATGGATCGCACTACTGATGTTGCTAACTTCACAACCTCCAACTCTAAGAAGAGGAAGAACAATTATCATAGAAAGGATGCTTCTAAAGTTCAAAAGCCAAATCCTAATACAAGTGCACCTTCCAACTCTAAGAGCTCCTTAGGTAAACCCTATTGCAAGTTCTGTAAGAAAACAGGACATAAGCAAAAGGAATGCCCTGACTTCAAGGAGTGGCTGGGTAAGAAAGGTAACGATTTTTTCATGATACTTGAGTCCTTTAATTTAAATGTTCCTGCTAATTTTTGGTGGTTTGATTCTGGTTCTATGGTTCATGTAACCAACTCTACTCAGGGATTCCTTTCAATCCGGAAGCTGGGAAGAAACCAAAGAACACTTAAAGTTGGGGATGATCGGAATTAGAAGTGAAGGCCATAGGAACATTACAATTATTTTTGAAAACTGGTTTATGCATTAAACTTTATGATACCTTATATGTTCCTGAGGTAACTCGGAACCTTGTATCAGGACCAAAGTTAGACATGGACGGTTTTGTTGTTTCCCATGGTCATCGCAAACTCTCTATTCTCTATGATTCCGTTGTTTATGGTACTGGCATTCTGGATGGTGGCCTCTATAGATTAGAACTAGATGAAATTTTTTTCCAAATCTTTGTTGTCATATAATATTAATGAATCACTCACAAAGATGGAACAGATTTGAGACTTAGAGACTTCATCTATGTTGTGGCATCAACGCTTAGGCTACATCTCAAGAGAACAATTAAATCGTCTCGTAAAAGATGAAGTCTTACCTCCTCTCGATTTCACTGATTTTGGAACATGTGTCAAATGTCTTAAAGGCAAAATGACATTGGCGAATAAGAAAGGTGCCACTAGGAGCTCTAATTTATTAGAACTCATTCATACTGACATTAGTGGTCCCTACCAAATCGCTGGCATAACAGGACATACTTCATTTATCACTTTCATTGATGATTACTCTCGTTACATGTACTTGTATCTCATTTAGGAAAAATCTGAATCTCTTACAACTTTTAAAGATTATAAAGCTGAAGTTGAAAAGCAATTAGATAGTCAGATTAAAGTTGTGAGATCAGATAGAGGCGGTGAATATTATGGAAGACATACTGATGTGGGTCAAGCTCCTGGTCCATTTTATGAGTTTTGTAAGGGCCGGGGGATTGTGAACCAATACACCATGCCTGGTACACCTCAGCAGAACGGTGTTGTTGAACGAATAAATCGTACCCTTATGAACATGGTGAGCAGTATGTTAGCCAACACTAATTTACCATTATTCCTCTGGATTGAAGCGTTAAAAGCAACTGTTCATATACTCAATAGAGTTCCTTCTAAGTCTGTCCCTAAAACTCCTTATGAACTTTGGGCAGGAAGGAAACCGAGTCTTAAATATATGAAAGTATGGGGCTGCATTGCTGAAGCAAAACTCTACAATCCTTTCCTAAGGAAACTTGACCCTAAAATAGTTACCTGTTTCTTTATCGGGTATCCTGATCATTCGAAGGGTTATCGTTTCTATTGTCCTTCCCATGTCACCCGTATTGTTGAAACCAAGCGTGATTTCAAGGTCAGTGGGAGCAGTACCAACCCTTACGAAGAATTGCAAGAAGTACAAGACGCGGGGGGGAGAGACTCGTCGCTTACCATTACTTCGTTTACTCCTCTTGTACCCAATGTAACAACTACACCTGAAGCTACTACACAAATTCCATCTCCACAAGCAGAACCCATTATACCTCATAATGAAGGCACATCAAACGCTTAAAACCAAGACAACGCTGAACCCGATAATCAACTCAGGAGGTCCTCTAGGCAAAGACGACCTACTAATTGGGATGATGTCACACCCCGATATTTCAACGTATTACCGGTGGGCCCGGTGGGGAGTATCGTGACGTAGTTGATATCATCATAGTCAAACAACACAATATTTAAATGCACAGCGGAAGCAAAAGATAGATTTATTTCAACCAAAATAAAATTGTAATATTAAGTATCACAAAACAGTTGGAACAGATCCACAGGCAGATCAAGTAAAAAGGAAAACTGTTCAGCAGACTTTGACATCTAGAGCTTGCGAGACTTGATTATTGATGCCTGGAGTAGCCAGCCTATTATGTATAGTACTTGCACTTAGCCTATTTTTGGAAAATATGTCAGTTTACACTGGTAAATACAACTTAACTGACTCATTTGAAAAGAGTTTGAAAATTGATTTGAATGCACTTCGGCAAAATATCTTTTATAACTTGGGACAATTAATAAAATAATCTTGTATACAGTTTTACTTATTTGTCGTCCATTAGAGCCGGTTTGTAGGGCCGGTCTAGATTAATTGACACGCCACAGGTATAATGCCCACAAGGATTATTTCCTTTAAGTGGATTACCAGTTTTCACATAATGCATCTGTCAGGTGTACGCCTACACCCCGTGCTTAGGTCGTGGCCATTTCTTTGAATGATGCCAATGATATCCGGGACATGGTCATTTAACCCCCAAAGGCCATACACCAAATAATACAGAATAAAACAGGTTATGTAAATACATCAATCACAATACGATTTAAATGACTACATACCCGACCAAGCGGTATTATTATAATACCGTATCCCAAGCCCGTATAGGGAAAATAAGTTAAGAGTATTTACCTGAGCAAAGTATAAATCAAATACAGCAAGTGCATGTAGCTTTTGCTGGGCTCCTAATCTGGAACGAAGGTTTTAATAACCTATTAGAATCCTAACGGGTCTTTAATTAAGCTTAGACTTAGACCGGTTAGTTTTCAAAAGGAAGACACGGTTCAAACGCATGATAAAGCGAGGACTGGTTTAGAATGTGGTTTTGACCCGACAAGCTTGGACACTTGTTTAATATGGGTAAACTTAACACATTCTGTATTTTGAGACAAAAATGATACAGTTTGACCCGTTTCGGCTAATATATGCAAACTAGTCACATAAGCTGATCCGAACGCGGAAAGTGTGTAACGAGTAACCAAATGAGTCTTATGCAGGTTTCCTAAGTTAATATGCCTTAAATATGTTGTGATATCAGTAAGATATCTTCTATTATGCCCGAAAAGGATTTAAACTCAAACTATGCCTCGTAAGGGCATTTTGGTCATTTTATAGGTTATAAAAGAGTTTAAATATTAATCTGAGTTACAGGTCTGATACAATCAGTAAAGATACTTAATTTAATAAGTTGTAACAGTAGGTTATTGCATATATGTGAAATTTACCATTTAAAACCAAACTATGCACCTTAGGGGCATTTTGGTAATTTCACTTAGGCTCAAAAGGTCAAAACTAGAAATCTGATTTTAAAAACTTTTGCTTACTGTTACAATATAATAATTTACTTAAGACAAATTCATATGTCTTCTTTTCAGTAGAGGGACCATGTAGACAGGCCTTGCATGTCCTTGCATGTGTTGCCATGCACATGAGGTTTCTTGGACCTATCTAAGAAGACTTTAAAAAATGAATTTTTGTCGTAAGTACCTAGAATCCCATCTTTTTCAAAGTTTGAATTATACATTATCATGGATAACCGGATTTTAGCATCTCAGATTTTTATAAAATATATTAGGGTCTTGGGATTCATAACTAGGTCGCTCAGAGGTATTTAATTAACATGTTGACACTTTTGAATCCTACCATACATCTTTATCTCGATCCGGGTTTATAACACGTTTGCCTTACATGACACGTGTCTTTATTTTATTGGGCATGAATTTTACGAGGTGTTACATCCTCACTCCCTTAAAAGAAATCTCGACCTCGAGATTTACTGGAACAAATGAGGGTATTTTTCTTTCATGGTAGACTCTACCTCCCATGTATATTCGGGACCTCTGCGGGCATCCCATTTAACCTTTATGATAGGTACATGCTTCCTTCGAAGCTTCTTAACCCGTCGATCCTCAATCGACAAAGGTTTTTCCATAAATCTCAAGCTCTCATCTATGTGCACATCTGTATGTGGTATGACTAGCGATTCATCTGCTAGACATTTCTTCAGATTGCAGATGTGGAATACATTGTGAATACCACTGAGCTCTTCAGGCAAGTTCAATTTATAAGCCACTGACCCAACACATTCGATAATCTCGAATGGTCCTATATACCTCGGGCTTAACTTACCTTTCTTACCAAATCGCATCACTCCCTTCCAGGGTGATACCTCAAGCAAAACTTTATCACCAACCTCAAACTTTAGATGTTTTCGCCTTTTATTAGCATAACTTTTCTGCCTATCCCTGGCGGCTTTCAGGCGGTTGCGAATCTGGACAATCTTGTCTGTCGTTTCAAAGACTATGTCAGGTCCTGATAATTGAGTTTCCCCTACTTCTGCCCAACAAATAGGCGTTCTGCATTTCCTACCATATAATGCCTCAAAAGGCGCATCCTTAATGCTTGTATGATAGCTATTGTTATAGGAGAACTCGACCAACGGCAGGTGGTTATCCCAACTACCACCTAAATCAATCACACATGCACGAAGCATGTCTTCCAAAGTTTGGATTGTACGCTCACTTTGCCCATCCGTCTGAGGATGGTAAGCTGTACTAAAATTTAAGCGCGTGCCCAAAGATTGTTGGAAACTTTTCCAAAAATGTGATGTGTATCTGGTATCTCTGTCAGAGATTATTGACACGGGTACACCATGCAGATATACAATCTTATCTACGTACAATTGGGCTAACATGTCGGAGCTATAAGTCTCCTTAATGGGTAGGAAATGTGCTGACTTAGTCAGTCTATCCACTATTACCCATATAGTATCATTTCCTTTCTTTGTCTTTGGTAACTTGGTGATGAAATCCATTGTCACCATTTCCCATTTCCATGTGGGAAGTTCAGGTTGTTGTAGCAAACCTGACGGCTTTTGGTGTTCAGCCTTGACTTGCGCGCACGTCAAACATTTAGCTACATAAGCAGCTATAGACTTTTTCAAGCCTATCCACCAATAGTTTGCCTTTAGATCCTGATACATCTTATCAGCTCCAGGATGAACGGAATATTTGGAACTGTGGGCTTCCTGGAGGATAACCTCCCGGAGTCCTCCATAAACTAGAACCCAAATTCGTCCATTTAATATCAGGATTCCGTCCTTGCTATAGGATAACTGTTCTTCAGTTACTCCTAGCTTTTCATCAGGATAGTTAGCTTCTAACACAGCTTCCTTCTGCGCAGCTAACAACTTTTGATTCAAACTATTCTTTATCTCAATGTTCTTGGCATTAATTCTTATAGATTTCACTCTTTCCTTCCTACTTAAGGCATCAGCAACCACATTTGCCTTGCCAGGATGGTATCTTATTTCACAATCATAATCATTCAAAGTTTCCATCCACCGTCGCTGCCTCATGTTTAAGTCCTTCTGATTAAATAAATGTTGAAGGCTTTTGTGATCAGAATAGATCACACACTTAGTTCCATACAAATAATGCCTCCACAGTTTTAGTGCAAATACCACAGCACCCAACTCCAAGTCATGGGTGGTGTAATTCTTCTCATGCACCTTTAACTGTCGTGAAGCATAGGCAATGACTTTGCCTTTCTGCATAAGCACAAATCCCATACCCTTTAACTGTCGTGAAGCATAGGCAATGACTTTGCCTTTCTGCATAAGCACACATCCCATACCGGTGTGCGATGCATCACAATATACGACAAATTCATCAATTCCATTAGGCAACGTCAATACAGGAGCGTTGCTCAACTTCTGCTTCAGAATATAGAAAGATTTTTGCTGCTTAGGCCCCCAGTCAAACTTGTTATTCTTGCGGGTGAGTAGAGTTAGGGGTACTGCAATTCTTGAGAAGTTTTCAATAAATCGCCTATAGTATCCTGCCAGTCCTAGAAAGCTGTGAATTTCCGTAGGCGTCTTTGGCTCTTGCCAGTTTGTAATAGCTTCAATTTTAGCGGGATCCACTTGGATACCACGCTCACTAACAACATGTCCAAGGAATTGGACTTCTCGAAGCCAAAATTCACACTTTGAAAACTTGGCATAGAGTTTTTCTTGTTGAAGTAGCTTAAGAATGCAACGGAGATGTTTCTCATGGTCAGCTTGGCTTTTCGAGTAAATGAGAATGTCGTCGATGAAGACGATAACAAATTTGTCCAAGTAAGGCTTGCAGACGCGATTCATGAGATTCATGAATGCGGCAGGTGCATTAGTGAGCCCAAAAGGCATCCCTGGGAACTCGTAATGACCATAACGAGTCCTAAATGCAGTCTTGTGTACATCTTCATCCTTAACCTTCAATTGATGATAGCCTGACCTCAAATCGATCTTAGAAAAGTAGCTTGCCCCTTGCAATTGATCGAACAGATCGTCGATCCTGGGCAAAGGATACCTATTCTTGATAGTGACCTTATTAAGCTCACGGTAATCGATGCACAGACGCATCGATCCATCCTTCTTCTTGACAAATAGGATTAGCGCTCCCCAAGGAGACGAACTGGGTCTAATGAAACCTTTGGCTAGTAATTCATCTAGTTGTGTCCTCAATTCCTTCATCTCTGTTGGTGCCAACCTATAAGGCACTCTCGCAACAGGTGCTGCTCCAGGGATGATGTCAATTCTGAATTCTACTTGTCTATCTGGTGGTAAACCAGGTAGTTCTTTAGGAAAAACTTCAAGGTACTCAGAAATGACTGGAATATCTTCAATCTTGGGTTTCTGCTCATCAATAGTTACTTGTGCCATATAAATGACACAACCCTTCTTCAGACATCTAGATGCCTTGAGCATAGACACTTGCTCAGGCAGTCCATACCGGGTGTCTCCCTGAATGGTAATTGTCTCACCAGACGGAGTCTTGATCACCACTTGCTTCTTATTGCACACTATCTGGGCTTGGTTACGAGATAACCAATCCATGCCTATAACTATGTCAAAACCGGCTAACTTCAAAGGAAGTAGGGACAATGGAAAAGAGTGGTTCCTAATGGATATGAAACATCCATCTAACACGGTTGACGCGGTTTCTAAGGTACCATCAGCTAATTCCACCTCATATTTCACACTTAGGGTTTTAACAGGTAAATTCAGTAACTTACAAAACTTATTATCCACAAATGATTTATCAGCTCCTGAATCGAATAGCACTCTCGCATAAACATCATTTATGAGGAAGGTACCTGTGATCACATTGTTGTCCTGAACAGCTTCCTTTGCATCCATTCGGAAGAACCTTGCATTGGTCTTCTTGACCTCTTCAGGCTTCTTGGCGTATTTAGGGCAATTGGTCTTGATATGCCCTTTCTCATTGCCGTTGTAGCACGTGGCATCTTTAATCTTCTTGCAATCAACAGTCTTGTGCTCTTTAGACTTGCATAATCCACATGCAGCTGGTCCTGACCGAGACTTGGACTCAAGTCTGCATTTTCCAAAGTGGCGTTTTTGGCAAGTTTTGCACTTTGGCTTTTCCTCAGCTTGTTAGCTACCCTTGTTGGATCCAGACTTCTTCCTGAAGTCAGTGCTACCTTTGTGCTTCTTCTCAGATCTTCGTGAGTTATCATCCTCACGCTTTCTCTTGCCTTCTTCTGAATTCTTTAGCGATCTTATCCTGACCGCGTCCAAGGTAAGAGACAGAGATAGATCAGTTGCAGATCTGAAAGTAGCAGGTCTGGACTCCTTAACACTAGCTTTGATTTCTGGGGCTAAACCCCCAATGAAGCGAGCAATCCTTTTGGGTTCCGGGTTTAGGAGATACGAAACCAGCCTAGACAGGGTATTGAAACTGGTGAGGTAAGCTTGACAATCTAAATTCTTAATTGCCAATGATAAGAAATCTGATTCAATTCTTTCAACCTCATGCTGCGGGCAATAATTCTCCTTAATGAGAGCAACAAACTGATCCCATGACAAATTGTAGAGCGGGATCTTTCCAGCAGCTTGAATGAGAGACTTCCACCATGCCAGTGCCTCTCCCTTGAAGGATTGGGATACATACTTCACTACATCCCTTTCAGCACAACCGCTGATGTCAACTACCGTGTCCATTTCATCTAACCAAGTCATACAATCAATTGCCCCTTTCTCCCCAGTGAAATCCCGGGGTTTGCAGGAAACAAAGTACTTATAGGTACAGGACTTGGTACGTGGTTTATCATCAAACACAATCCTTCTCAATGGAACACCGTTTCGATTAGATGAATGTCGATCATCATCTTTCTTTGGCTCATCTTTCTTAGAGGGTGGCTTGCTATGAGCCTCCGAATGAGTCTTAGGCTTGGAGTGCGGTGTGGATAGGGTCCTACTTCGAGTCCCGCTAGATTCATTATACTGCCGTTCTATAGCTTTTATAACAACATTATCTACTAAGGCTTGCAGTTCCGCACCGGTCACATGTATCTTAGTATTTTCATGGTTTTCCACCGGATGACTATTTACCTCTTCTGACCTAGCCATGTAGCTTTAATTGCTACGTAAAAATCAATTAAGGGCAAGGTTTATATAGAAGCTTATACAGTTTTATTGTTTTTGACAATTTATTAACCATGGTTTTTAATAGCCATTTTAGTTAATTTGTTAAATATATAATTATTCAGGATCTTTATCATAATCCTAAATTATAAGTTAGTAATAGCACAAAAGGCCTAGTCACGTAGACGAGTTTAGTTTATAAGCCCAGGTTTTATGAAATCGAGGCATTAAGGTTTGAATCCAAGTTCATTACCTTTTCTTAACAGGGAGTTGTAGGCTACCACTGTCTTTAGTCCCAGAGGATGTTAATTATAGCCCGTGGGCACTTCATCCTTAAGGGATGATTATATGTATAAGGGAAATTAGAATAACCCATTTTAAGAATGACTTATGTGATTTTATCGAACCATATTTGTCAAGCATGTTAATATGCTTTCAGATGTTAAGGTTTTGAATCTTTTGAATAGGTTTTACCATCTTGGCCATGTCTACAATGACATTTAGGCTAGGTTTACCTTTAAGATTCTTTTTATTATTTAACGCAGAACAACCCTAAATTGAGAGGTTAATAAGGATCTGAATCTAATTGAGGAACTACCATCTTGGCCCTATCTTAAGGTGACATATGGCTAGGTCTTGTTCTTTTCAGATTTTGCCATTTATTATAATGGTAGATCTTTTAGTGGGAATGTTATTTTATTTATTTCACCTTTTATGTTTATGCTCATATTTAATAAAATAAAAAAAAATTAACCATTCCATAAAAATTTTTAACAAGTACAATTTTGCCCTAAACGGGACTTCTACTAAAATAACATGCCCACGTAGGGGCTTAAACAAACAACCATACCCACACAGGGGTCAACAGAAAAACATGCCCACACAGGGGCAAAATATAAAAAGACATACCCTCGCAGGGGTTAAACAAAAGGCATACCCTCGCAGGGGCTGGATTGAAAATAAGGAAATACAACCAACAATTTAAAGGATTTAATGGTCCTTCTTGCTTTTTCCTTTTATTAAACTCGTCAATCCCTTAAAGAAGCCTTGTCGTTCCCTGCGATCTCTGTGAACTTGCCGCTCAACCTGATCCAACCTTTGGAGAATTTCCTCCCGTTCTGGCGGGGAAAACCTTGGTATCTGCGGTTGCGGCTGATGTGGAGGTCGAAGAGGTGGCTGTTGTTGGTATCCATACGCTGGGAATCCAACTCCCCAAGGAGTTCCGTAGGGTCCTTCGGGGTTGAGAACGTTGTAGTTCCACGCTGCCAAGTATGGGTCGACCTCAGCATAATTGAAGCTGGTGTGAGCCGGCTGCTCAAAGGTGTAACACCCCGTGTTGTCACAAGTCAAAATCAGAGTCAAGGTCTGAGTCAACGACCGATTTCGCGCAACTTGACTTGTAGAAATTTCTTTATTTTAATCGTATTATGTGGAGTAAGTGTCGTTAATGACAGTAATCGAACTGTGTTAAATCGTTATTCAACCGATCTGCGACTGTGATCTATAGGAAGTAACAATGCGATAAAGTTAATCAACTAACAATCAAGCTATGCTAATCGAAGATCGACATCGAATCGCAACTCGAACTATGTATTTTACTTGTTGTTTAAACGTGTGTGTGTGCCTTACGTGTTACCTGTGCATGTTTATTTATGTTCTGTTGTGGTAATCAAGCGAACTCAACCGAAACTCGAAATCTAACTCGAATGTAATCGAACTCGAACTCGAATCACGATCGAACTAGGATAGATAGTGGAAAATAGATTACGCAAGGTACGAAGTAGTTGGGACTAAAAGTAATTTGACTAGGAAACCCTATCGAATCGCTCGCAATCGGAACCGAAACGTCAAAGATCGTCGCACCAAACACGCCACCCAGGCGCCAACCGGCCGGATGGCCATCCGCACGGGTAGCCGCCTGGGGAAGTGATAAGTGCCATCCGACCAGGATTGCTATCCGCCCGACCGACCATCCGGGTGATGTGCAATCCGGACGGATAGCACTTTCCTCTTTTGGCATCCTATAAATACACGGGTCACTCTCCAAACTTTCCACTTTTGGCAAGTGACGTCCGACCAGCACGCTCTCTTCACCTTTCCTTCGATTTCTCTTAATCCAGGTAAGATCTCGCCCTAAATCTTGTACTTTCTTGATCTATACGCACTCCTACACCTTTCTATCTTTTAAATATTAACTTTTAACCGTGAAATCATCAAGATTTGAGGTATTCTAGGATGACGTCATCATGAAGTTCCCATGAACTTCAAGTCTGACCTCATTCCACCAAGAATAACTCGGATCTGAACGGTTTCCACAAGATTTCACAAACAACTTCGCATAAATCTGAACTTTTTCAAAGGATAAAAGAGTTGAAAGAAATAAACACCTTTCCTTCGGATAGCCGCCGACCGGCCAAGCTGGGGCGATTCCTGGCCGGCTTAGTCATACGGGTAAGAATACAATTCCGATTGGTTGACACGTAATCAGAACATCTCGATAGAACGACAAAAGCGACCAAGGATAGACGAATGGAACAACCAGAATGAGATGCTGTCCGGACGGACTGATGTCCGCACGGACAGACTATCCGGACGGGTTGCCATCCGGACGGACTACACTTGGGATCCATATCCAAACAAGGTTTGAGTATCGACGAGTGAATAATCCGCACGGACGACCCTCTGAATGGATTACTCTTCGGATCATGAGATACTAATACCTTAAACAATTTCCAACATGTTCATTAACAGGGTTGCTACCCGATCGGATAACCCATCCGACCGGATAACACTTTCACCAAGTGACTCACCATTAAAGTCGTTGTCCGCACGGACTACCATCCAAACGGATTGTCGTCCGCTCGACCGACTTGAAGGGTAAGAGAACTTCCAGGTTTTCAAATGCTACAACAAAAACTTCAATAGTCAAGCCACCATACACAAGCACATCTCACCCATAGGAAGAAACAATCCACTCGAATAGTCATCCGCTCGGACAAACTGTCCGCACGGATGACTAACCAAACGGATTACTACTCACTCGGATTGCTGTTCGCACGGATGACCATCCGGACGATCAGCTATCCTACCCACTCTCACCCTGTACTGTTTTACGCGCCACTTATCGCTACGTTACCGAATCTATTCAGGCTAACCGTGCTCGCTAAAAGCGCTCCCTTCAATCCATTAATCGCTGTGAGTATACTCGACCCCTTTTTGCTTTTGCACTTTTCGGTGTTACATACGTTACGAATATTCAAACTACAACTATCACACTACTTAAACTATTTGCACGCTAACCGTTAATGCATGTTATACGTGGCTTATGAATGCATGTTTGTTATGTTTACACATGGAATGCTGTCTACCTGCCTTAGCAACGATAGTACTATAGTTTGGACTCAGCACCCGTTCACACGGGGGTTGTTAAGGATCTTTTACTTGCATGGATTACGGTGGTAATCATGTATTGCGAACTGCCTCGGGCAGTCAACCCGCAGTCATTGGTATCGATGGATCTGTGTCGATAACTAACGTGCTTCATTTCACTATGTGTACGTGCTGGTTACGTGTAAACGAATTCGAACTCTATATGCTATTATCAAACTGGTATGCTCACCTTTACATTATATGTATTGACTTTATTTTAACGTATGTGACAGGTGCTTAGGAAGTTTACATGTTTAGCATGCTGTGAACTTGAGGCTAGGAAAGGTCTAGGATGCTCTCTGTGCCGTGATGAAATTGAAGCTAGGAACGGAGGTCCTAGAAACCAATAAATAAACTATTTTGTTTGAATCTGAGTTGTCGGAACAGAATATTTGCCTAGATGTTATCTGTAATAATTTGTTTACTATTTGAGACATGGTATGGGACATGTTAATTTAAATTGAATGGTAATGATAGTTGTTATGGAAACTTCTGGACAATCTGTTTCGCTCAGTGCCATGCCCCGATGATTCCACCATCGGTTGGGGTGTGATAGATTGGTATCAGAGCCATAACTATAGGGAATTAGGCAAGACTCGACCTAGTCCGGGTCGAAGTCTTAGATACCTAGACTATAGTTAAGAACCAGCAGACCGACTTGTGCATAACCAGTAGGGGCTATGTACGAGCTTACTTCTCGTTATTCTCGCTTATTCTACGCTATCACCACACTCGGACTTTCAACTAGGAGTGAGCAATAAGGTCGAGAATAGGTGTGAAAACCGCAAACTCTCGACTAAAGTTGCCTACTCAACTCGCATTTTAACTACAAGCGAGGAGGATTATGCCAAATTAGGAGTGAAATCCATATTTTGATGAATAATCTCCTCAATTTTACTATAAACAAGGACGAGGTTGTTAAGCCAGGGGTGAAACCCTAACCTTGACAACTTGTTCCGCTTTTACACAAAACTCTCACCAAAACCTCGACGGACTCCAACGACCTGAAGTCACAATATGACCAACTGGATGTGTGCCAGATGCCCAAGAATCGAGGCAAAGGCATAGTCCTGAAGGGTAAATGTGCACAATGGATCCTTGTGAATAGTCGAACCACTTTGGGTAGTCGAAGTCTACTAGCCGCGGACAATCCGCCTCTCGATTTCTATTAAGGAAAAATTGCCGATTTTTATGTATTTTATGTGTTATTAACCGTTCATGTGCTTCTTTTGACTCCAAACGATTGCATAACGACATATTCGACATCCGAAATCCTTGAACGTGCGTGACCGAACACACAAGAACGTACTATAATCAGTGATTCTATTGACATAATTGAAATCGTACAAGAACCGTGAATCACCTTGCCACTTTCTCTCTCTAGCTTCTTTCTCCAGACCTAGGTTTCTGATTTCTAACTGCCTCTAGTGACTAGATGCGTATGTGTTTTCTTGCTTCTGTGCTTACGTGCTTAGGTATTAAATGATTATGTGCTCTACGTGTTTATGTGATTATGTGATTTCATGTTAAGTATTTCCGTAATTATACGTGTTCCTGAGCTTTAGTAAGTAGTAAACGTGTGAGGTGAGATTCGAATACAATGTGATGAGACCTGTGACAATGTCTGTTGCAGACCATGTCGTCTGGATCCCGTCATGCACTCTCTCATCAGGAAAAGAGGGACAAATGTCTTGCTTCCATCATCGCGAAAAGTGTAGCAAAGGCCGTGAGTGATGTTTACGAGAATGCCAGCAAATCATCCGAGGAATCGAGAACCGAAGCTCCCAAGGCTAACGCAAGGCCTTTCAGTTTCAAGCAATTCAAGTCGTGTGGGCCAAAAGAATTCACTGGCGAAGGAGGTCCCACTGCACTATTCCACTGGTTTGATTCCATTGAGGTTACTCTGCGACAGAGTGGTTGCCCTGATGACCTCCGTACTCTGAATGCTACCGGCGTTTTCCAGTCCCGAGCACTAGACTGGTGGACGGCCGAGAGGAACAAGCGAGGGAATGATACAGCCTACGGTCTGTCATGGGACGAGCTCAAGGAAGTTATGCTAGAGGAATTATGCCCTCCTCACGAACGTCAAAAGCTGGAAGATGAATTTTGGCACATACAGCAAAAGGATGGTGACAATGCTGGTCTCACTGCTCATTTCAAACAGCTCAGCATTATCTATCCCGATCAAGTCAAGACTCCCGACATGACAATCAAGAAGTACATCCGGGCACTGCCCGACTGCGTTGCTGATTTCGTACAAGCGGCTAAGACTACGACGATCGAGGAAACCTATCTGCTAGCCGCTGAGATCAACGACAAGCGGGTTAAGGTTGGTGTCTGGGATAAGACTTTGAAGCATCTGCATCAGGCTACCGCTACCGCACCCACTGCTGAACCCACCTCATCGAGCAACAAGAGGAAGAACAAGAGAAAGAACAGCTCCAGCAATAAGAATTGTGCGATCACTGCTGCACCGATTCAAGTTGTGCCTGCCCAACAGCGTCAAGTAGCGGCGCATGTGGCCAATGCACCGCCTGCAAAGCGTGCATACACTGGACCACATCCGCTCTGCCCTACTTGCACCTACCACCACCCGACTGCTATTCAATGCCGTTTTTGTGCTCATTGCAACGTATACGGCTACTTTACTGCCAACTGCCGTATTCGTCAAGCTCCTGCCAATCAAGCTCTACTCACTGCCCCACAGGGTCAACAAGCTCCTCCGGCACCCGCAGTTAAAGCCAGAGCCTGCTTCGTGTGTGGCGACCCGAACCATTTCGCCAACATGTGCCCAAACAGGGTAATGAAACAAGAACCCCAACAGCAACAACAGCAGCAGCAACAACAGGCTGCACGCGCCAGAACTTTCAACCTCAACGTACGACAAGCCCAGGCCGACAACAACGTGGTCAATGGTACGTTCCTTGTAAATGGTATTTATGCTTCCTGTTTGTTTGATACCGGAGCCGATAATTGCTTTGTGTCGTTCGAATTTGAGAAACTCCTTAGTCGTAAACGTTCCCAACTCTCCTCGACATTCGATGTTGAAGTCGCTACCGGAAGAACCGTCACTGTCAATTCTGTTCTTCGTGATTGTACTCTTGAGCTCAACAATCACATCTTTTCGATCGACCTTATTCCGATGCAACTCGGAAGCTTTGACGTCATAATAGGCATGGACTTTCTTCGAGAAAACCATGCTGAAGTTGTATGCTTCGACAAGATGATTCGATTTTCGCTCGCGAATGGTGACTTATTGTGTGTATATGGCGATACTACTTCAAAGGGGCTCAAGCTTATGTCATGTATCCAAGCCAGCAAGTATCTCCGTAAGGAATACAGGGCTTTCTTGGCTAACATTGTAGTAGCGGAGAAGGAAAAGAAAGAGAAGAAGGAAGTAAAAGGCGTTCCTGTGGTTCAAGAATTTCCTAATGTTTTTCCAGAGGATCTTCCCGGACTACCGCCAAGTCGTGATATCGACTTTCGTATTGACCTCATTCCTAGAGCCAACCCTATCGCCAAAGCTCCTTACCGACTCGCACCGTCAGAAATGCGCGAACTCTCAACCCAACTCCAGGAATTATTTGAGAAAGGCTTCATTCGCCCGAGCACCTCTCCTTGGGGCGCGCCGGTCCTCTTCGTCAAAAAGAAGGATGGGTCGTTCAGGATGTGCATCGACTACCGGGAATTGAATAAGTTGACTATCAAGAACCGCTATCCTCTACCTCGTATCGACGATCTGTTTGATCAACTACAAGGTGCTACGTGTTTCTCGAAAATCGATCTACGATCAGGATATCATCAGCTGCGTATCCAAGAGGAGGATATACCAAAAACCGCATTTCGTACTCGTTACGGCCATTGCGAATTCGTTGTCATGCCTTTTGGTCTAACCAACGCACCAGCGGTCTTTATGGATCTGATGAATCGCGTGTGTAAACCGTATCTCGACCGTTTCATCATTGTATTCATCGACGATGTCTTGATCTATTCCAAATCGAAAACCGAACGCAACATCTACGTTTGGTTCTCGAGTTACTCCAGGGGAACCAACTCTATGCCAAGTTCTCCAAGTGTGAATTTTGGTTGGAGGAAGTTCAGTTTCTGGGTCACATTGTTAATAGTCAGGGCATTCACGTTGATCCTGCGAAGATTGAAGCTGTCAATAGCTGGGTTACGCCCAAGAACCCGTCTGAAGTCCGTTCTTTTCTCGGACTAGCGGGCTATTATCGGCGCTTTATCGAAGGATTCTCAAGGATCGCTGTACCACTTACCTCCCTTACGCATAAAGACAAGCCTTTTGTTTGGGGAAACAAACAAGAGTCTGCCTTTCAAACCCTCAAGCGCATGCTTTGCAAAGCTCCTGTTCTCACATTACCCGACGGAAACAATGATTTCATTGTCTACTGTGATGCTTCCAACCTTGGTCTCGGTTGTGTTCTCATGCAACGGGACAAGGTCATAGCTTACGCATCTCGTCAGCTCAAGATCCACGAGAAGAACTATACAACCCACGATCTCGAGCTAGGCGCAGTTGTTTTTGCACTAAAGATTTGGCGACACTACCTGTATGGTACTAAGTGTACGATCTTCACCGATCATAGAAGCCTGCAACATATCTTTAATCAGAAGGAACTTAATATGCGTCAATGCCGATGGGTAGAACTTCTCAACGATTACGACTGTGAGATCCGTTATCACCCAGGCAAAGCGAATGTTGTTGTCGACGCACTTAGCAGACGGAGCTATCTGCTTAGCACTCGTAATGTTCAAGCCCAGCACAACCTCAAAACTCTCATCCGCGACGCTCAACACGCATGTTTTAACGAACGTACCTTGAAGAAAGAAAGAATCTACCACGATGGAGCCCAGCTTGTGAGCAAATCGAATGGGATAATCCACTTTTTAGACCGAATTTGGATTCCCAAGCGAACCAACCTGTGACAAATTCTGATGGACGAAGCCCACAAATCCCGGTATTCTATTCATCCCGGTGCCGACAAAATGTACCAAGATCTTCGTTATAAGTACTGGTGGCCAGGTATGAAAAGAGATATCGCTCTCTACGTCGGAAAATGCCTAACTTGTGCTAGGATCAAGGCCGAACACCAGAGACCCTCTGGCTTACTTGAACAACCACCAATTCCTATGTGGAAATGGGAAAGTATAGCTATGGATTTCATAACCAAGCTACCACACACGTCATCAGGTCACGACAGCATATGGGTTGTGGTCGACCGTTTGACTAAATCAGCTCACTTTCTGTCGATACGAGAAGACTACAAGGTAGAACTATTAGCCCGAATCTACACCGACGAGATCATTTGTAATCATGGGACGCCTCGTGACATCATCTCTGATCGTGATGCTCGGTTTACTTCGCGACTGTGGGAAACGTTTCAAATTGCACTCGGTACAACGCTTAATCTAAGTACCGCTTTCCACCCTCAAACCGACGGTCAGACTGAAAGAACGATTCGTACTCTTGAAGACATGCTCCGTTCATGTGTTCTAGCCTTCGGTGGTAATTGGGATAAATACCTGCCGTTAGTCGAATTCTCGTATAACAACAGCTACCATTCTAGCATCCAAATGGCACCATTCGAGGCATTATATGGAAGGAGATGTCGATCGCCTATTGTGTGGCACGAGAACGGTCACTCGCAACTAACCGGTCCGGAGCTACTACAAGAAACGACAGACAAAATTTTCCAAATTCGAGACAATCTAGTGAAAGCTCGGGATGTGACAACCGGTAATTTACGGCCCTTAATTACGCGATTAACAGGAGATTAACGCAATAATAAATAGTGATTACAGCATAAATAAACTTAATTAGGCCTTTGGAGTGCCTAAGAACGCTTATCCGACTCTACAGTACGCGTATGAAGATTCGTGTGGAAGCTGCGGTACATCAAACGACAACGGACTGATACCGTACGAAGTACTGACGACACCGCCAAATATGAATGTTATACGAATATTTATTTCTTATGGAGTTTTGGTCGCTAAATCGGATACCGTAGGAGTTACGGGCCACTTACACATGAGATGGGCTTGTAGGCCCTGGACCCAAGCCCAAAGCCCACAAGCCTAAACCTACACCTGATGCATTAGACCTTATATGATCTGTACAAAAGATTTGTCAAATCCCTACAAAAGATTTCCAAAATCTCTGAAAATCTTTATAAAATCCATAGAAGAGATTATTGTCTCTAAAGTTTGGGACATAAGATCCCCACAAATCTCTTCATAAAATCTTGATTCAAAGGATAAAAGTTCCGACCTGCATGTAATTTGTGTACATTAGAGACAAATAAAAACATCCATCTACCCTCATTCTATTAATACTCATACACACATAAAGCACCCTTCACACTCAAAACCTCAGACATAACAGCCAAACACCCCTTGCTCTCCCTCTCGCTGACATCCGGCCACGGATCGATGACTCCGGCGCCGATTCCGACCGGTCAAACACGCATCCACACTCCATCATCTCTGCACTACCCCACCCCCTCGTCTCTGAACCGGCCCCCTGTGTGTTCACCGACAACCGCACCACTATCTCTGTGCAGTGGATCTCCGGCGACGAGATCGAGGAGTCGAGAAAGAAAGAGATGCGCGGAAGAGAGAGAGAGACGGCGAGGAGAGAGAGAAGACCGGAGGTGGTGGTGAGCGGCGGTAGGTGTCACGGACCAGCAGTCGGTGTCTCGGACCGGTGGTCAACAGCAGAGAACTGGCGGTCTATGTCTCGGACCGGCGGTCCAAGTCTTGATCCGGTGGTGGTCGGTGGAGAAGATAGAGACGAGAGAGAAAGACCGTCCAAGCGAGAGAGAAACAGCGGTAGCGGAGGTCTTTGGTTCGGTCCGACAAAAGTTCCGGTAAACCTTCTCCCCATTTTCTTTCTGTGGAGATCGATGATGATGATGATGTTGCTGTTGTTGTTAATGTTGATGATTTGGTTCAGAATGGTTCGTCTCTGGATCGGGTTTTCCGTTCGGGTTCTTGGTTCAGCAGGTGTGGTTCGGCTCGGTTCTGGTTCGGGTCAAACGTAGTTGACTCGGTCAACACCCGAGTCAACTCGGGTCAACAGCAGCTTCGGTTCGGGTCAGCAGTCAACGGTTCGGATCAACAGGTTCGGCTCGGTCAACATAAGTTAGCAGCGGTTCGTGGTTCATGATTCGGGAAGACTCGGTCAAACTGAGTCAACTCGACTCGGTCAACTCGGTTGACCCGGTCAACTCAGTCAGCGGCTCGACGATTCGACGCGAAGTTTTGGTAAAGATTTTAGCGTCGCGATTAATATTTACATTGTTTTTATTTAACGAGCTCGAACCGAACGATTAAAGTATAGTTTATGTTTCGATATATTTAACAACTTACATATATTGTTGAATCTTGATTGAGTTATGATAAAATAACGACGACTTGTGTCGTCGGGGGCGTCAAAAAATAGAGGAAACTCTGCCCGTTTTTCGAGAAAATCCGTAAAACGAAACACGTTTTAAATAAAAAGACACTTTATATACAAGTGTATAATCTTTTCAACGACACTTTACAAGCATACGGAAACGACAATTCTTTATAAAATAAATATATTTTATATATTTATTTCAAGCGTCAAACAACTCGTATTCGTTTTACAAAATAAATATAGCTTATATATTTATTACGAATATCAAACAACACGATCTTGTTTTATAAAATAAATATAGATATATATATTTATTTCAAACACACGAATTCTTTTACAAAATAGATACAGTTTATCTATTCAACGACTCGATGAAGTTCTTATAAAATAAATATAATATTTTATATTTATTACAAACGCCGAAACGGCATATACATATATTTTGGCAAAAATATACAAGACGCGATATATATAATACGAGTTTATTA
Source organism: Helianthus tuberosus (assembly GCA_030545235.1). Taxonomy (NCBI): domain Eukaryota; kingdom Viridiplantae; phylum Streptophyta; class Magnoliopsida; order Asterales; family Asteraceae; genus Helianthus; species Helianthus tuberosus. The sequence goes on along the minus strand of JARYGA010018276.1, from coordinate 6,643 downwards.
TATATTACTTTCATACGAATATTCCTTTATTTCAACATACGACTTCTTAAAACGAGCTAACAAGTATAACTTCTTCGCTTCTTTTAAGTTAACTATTTATCGCCAAATCGTTCGATCAACGATTCGGTAGAGCTCGGTAACACGTAGATTAGTTACCACATTATTCGAAACTTATTAGATATTCCGTGTTAGGAATATTGTAGAATGCACGATAGCGAGTCACGTCTTGGAAACGACATCGCGAAGTCGTAATTAGCTAGCTTTGCACAGGAATATTCAGGTGAGTTCATAACCCCACCTTTTCATGGTTTTACATTTTTATAAATGTTTTCGGGGTGGAAAGACATGCACTTTTTGCAAAGCATACAAGAATTACATATTTCTAAACCATTTTACAAGCAAGTTTTAACTGACACAAATGGTTTACGAAAAGCTTATGTTTTTATACCGGTTTTCAAACAAGCGTTTACACGCGAATTCTAGTTTTCTAAACTACGAGAGAATACAAATACAAGAGTTTAAAAATACATGAGTTATGGTATGAAAATATATGATAATAAGAAGCGCACTTGGTGAGAACGAGAACCAAGTATGAGGCGCTATGAGAAATGAATACAAGAAACGCGCTTGGTGAGAACGAGAACCAAGTAGGATGCGTTATGAGAAATAGTGTCACGAATAGGGTACAGAAGCACCATTAATCGTGTACATACTTAGACCGCAGAACAAAAGGTTAGATCTAACGGGTGCCTGGCAGCCACACTACCGGTCGGGGCGAGAATCGAGTAGTGCTTTTGTGTCTCAGAATATACCAATTAAATGCCTTAGGTTTGGTGACTTCCTATGTCGTGCCACATGTTAATGGCCTTGCAACCCATTAACAATCCTGATATTTACAGGAATACTTTAATTACATGAAATTCATACCATACTAAAACTTGATAAATACTTGAAGTACGTGGGGTACTCAAGAAAACGAGAATTATACTTGAAGTACGTGGGGTACTCAAGAAGATTAGAGTTATACATAAGAACTTGAAGTACGTGGGGTACTCAAGAAGATTAGAATTATACATAAGAACTTGAAGTACGTGGGGTACTCAAGAAAATTAGAATTATACATAAAGTACTTGGTGTACACATGAATACTTGAATTATACATGAAAACTTGATTTATACATGACACAAACTATGTTTTCATACAAAGTTTCAAGTAACTCGATAAGAAAATGATTTTAAGTACATTTTCTCAACAAAACATCAAAAACCGGTTATTCAAAAAGATTTATTTCAAATCTTTTACAAACAAACTATGAACTCGCTCAACTTTATGTTGATTTTTCGCATGTTTCTTTCTCAGGTTGCTTTTCAAAGTTATGGCACGGTTGGAATAGGAGAACCATTGTGGAGTCGAGTACTTAGTGGCGTTCATTTTCTAAAAGACTTAGCTTATTTGCTTCCGCTGTGAAATGAAGATACCAGTCCAGTCACGCCAACGCTCTGATATTTCGGGGTGTGACACGGGATCGACAGAAAAGTTACGCCGATAAAAAGCGCAAACCCCGTGAATTTGGCGTTGGTGACTACGTACTCCTAAAGGTATCACCTTGGAAGGGTGTAGTCCGATTCGGCAAGAAAGGGAAACTCGCGCCTCGATACGTTGGACCTTTTAAGATTCTGGAAAGGATCGAAAAAGTCGCCTACAGACTCGAACTACCGGAGGAACTTAGTAACGTCCACCTGACTTTCCACATGTCAAACCTCCGAAAGTGCATAGCCGACCATGACTTACATGTTTCTCTCGATGACCTGCAAGTGAACAAAACATTACACTTCGTGGAAAAGCCTGTCGAGATCATGGATCACCAAACCAAGCAGCTCAGGCGCTCACGCATTCCTATTGTGAAAGTCCGATGGGAAGGCAAACGGGGCGCAGAGTTCACTTGGGAACTCGAAAGCGACATGAAGGCTAAATACACACAGTTGTTTCAAGAGAAAGCTTAGCAAGAGAAAGTTCTCAAACGTGATTCACGGCGTTGCACAGCTTAATTTCGGGACGAAATTCCCTAAACAAGGGGAGGCTGTAACACCCCGTGTCACAAGTCAAAATCAGAGTCAAGGTCTGAGTCAACGACCGATTTTGCGCAACTTGACTTGTAGAAATTTCTTTATTTTAATCGTATTATGTGGAGTAAGTGTCGTTAATGACAGTAATCAAACTGTGTTAAATCGTTATTCAACCGATCTGCGACTGTGATCTATAGGAAGTAACAATGCGATAAAGTTAATCAACTAACAATCAAGCTATGCTAATCGAAGATCGACATCGAATCGCAACTCGAACTATGTATTTTACTTGTTGTTTAAACGTGTGTGTGTGCCTTACGTGTTACCTGTGCATGTTTATTTATGTTGTGTTGTGGTAATCAAGCGAACTCAACCGAAACTCGAAATCTAACTCGAATGTAATCGAACTCGAACTCGAATCACGATCGAACTAGGATAGATAGTGGAAAATAGATTACGCAAGGTACGAAGTAGTTGGGACTAAAAGTAATTTGACTAGGAAACCCTATCGAATCGCTCGCAATCGGAACCGAAACGTCAAAGATCGTCGCACCAAACACGCCACCCAGGCGCCAACCGGCCGGATGGCCATCCGCACGGGTAGCCGCCTGGGGAAGTGATAAGTGCCATCCGACCAGGATTGCTATCCGCCCGACCGACCATCCGGGTGATGTGCAATCCGGACGGATAGCACTTTCCTCTTTTGGCATCCTATAAATACACGGGTCACTCTCCAAACTTTCCACTTTTGGCAAGTGACGTCCGACCAGCACGCTCTCTTCACCTTTCCTTCGATTTCTCTCAATCCAGGTAAGATCTCGCCCTAAATCTTGTACTTTCTTGATCTATACGCACTCCTACACCTTTCTATCTTTTAAATATTAACTTTTAACCGTGAAATCATCAAGATTTGAGGTATTCTAGGATGACGTCATCATGAAGTTCCCATGAACTTCAAGTCTGACCTCATTCCACCAAGAATAACTCGGATCTGAACGGTTTCCACAAGATTTCACAAACAACTTCGCATAAATCTGAACTTTTTCAAAGGATAAAAGAGTTGAAAGAAATAAACACAAGTTTTCTCCTTCTTTTACACTAAAAAACGATAAGAATCGGATCAGTTCTAGTCTTCTACTCAATGTTAGTGATGCACTAGTCCTAAATCCGGATTCTACCCGCGAGACACCTGATTTCGGGTTAGACCAGAATGACCGTTCTGAGCCGCCGACCGGCCAAGCTGGGGTGATTCCTGGCCGGCTTAGTCATGCGGGAAAGAATACAATTCCGATTGGTTGACACGTAATCAGAACATCGCGATAGAACGACAAAAGCTACCAAGGGTAGACGAATGGAACAACCAGAACGAGATGTTGTCCGGACGGACTGATGTCCGCACGGACAGGCTATCCGAACGGGTTGCCATCCGGACGGACTACACTTGGGATCCATATCCAAACAAGGTTTCAGTATCGACGAGTGAATAATCCGCACGGACGACCCTCTGAATGGATTACTCTTCGGATCATGAGATACTAAGACCTTAAACAATTTCCAACATGTTCATTAACAGGGTTGCCACCCGATCGGATAACCCATCCGACCGGATGACACTTTCACCAAGTGACTCACCATTAAAGTCGTTGTCCGCACGGACTACCATCCAAACGGATTGTCGTCCGCTCGACCGACTTGAAGGTTAAGAGAACTTCCAGGTTTTCAAATGCTACAACAAAAACTTCAAAAGTCAAGCCACCATACACAAGCACATCTCACCCATAGGAAGAAACAATCCACTCGAATAGTCATCCGCTCGGACAAACTGTCCGCACGGATGACTAACCAAACGGATTACTACTCACTCATATTGCTGTTCGCACGGATGACCATCCGGACGATCAGCTATCCTACCCACTCTCACCCTGTACTGTTTTACGCGCCACTTATCGCTACGTTACCGAATCTATTCAGGCTAACCGTGCTCGCTAAAAGCGCTCCCTTCAATCCATTAATCGCTGTGAGTATACTCGACCCCTTTTTGCTTTTGCACTTTTCGGTGTTACATACGTTACGAATATTCAAACTACAACTATCACACTACTTAAACTATTTGCACGCTAACCGTTAATGCATGTTATACGTGGCTTATGAATGCATGTTTGTTATGTTTACACATGGAATGCTGTCTACCTGCCTTAGCAACGATAGTACTATAGTTTGGACTCAGCACCCGTTCACACGGGGGTTGTTAAGGATCTTTTACTTGCATGGATTACGGTGGTAATCATGTATTGCGAACTGCCTCGGGCAGTCAACCCGCAGTCATTGGTATCGATGGATCTGTGTCGATAACTAACGTGCTTCATTTCACTATGTGTACGTGCTGGTTACGCGTAAACGAATTCGAACTCTATATGCTATTATCAAACTGGTATGCTCACCTTTACATTATATGTATTGACTTTATTTTAACGTATGTGACAGGTGCTTAGGAAGTTTACATGTTTAGCATGCTGTGAACTTGAGGCTAGGAAAGGTCTAGGATGCTCTCTGTGCCGTGATGAAATTGAAGCTAGGAACGGAGGTCCTAGAAACCAATAAATAAACTATTTTGTTTGAATCTGAGTTGTCGGAACATAATATTTGCCTAGATGTTATCTGTAATAATTTGTTTACTATTTGAGACATGGTATGGGATATGTTAATTTAAATTGAATGGTAATGATAGTTGTTATGGAAACTTCTGGACAATCTGTTTCGCTCTGTGCCATGCCCCGATGATTCCGCCATCGGTTGGGGTGTGACAGATTGGTATCAGAGCCATAACTATAGGGAATTAGGCAAGACTCGACCTAGTCCGGGTCGAAGTCTTAGATACCTAGACTATAGTTAAGAACCAGCAGACCGACTTGTGCATAACCAGTAGGGGCTATGTACGAGCTTACTTCTCGTTATTCTCGCTTATTCTACGCTATCACCACACTCGGACTTTCAACTAGGAGTGAGCAATAAGGTCGAGAATAGGTGTGAAAACTGCAAACTCTCGACTAAAGTTGCCTACTCAACTCGCATTTTAACCTGTTTCGCTCAGTGCCATGCCCCGATGATTCCGCCATCGGTTGGGGTGTGACAAAAGGGATTATACACTGCTGAGCCAGCGTACGTGGGTATTGGGTTGTCAAAGCCCAATGGTGGTGGCACAACAGGTGCATAGTTCATTTTCGGGATGGGGTTTGAAGGTCCCCCCATCTGCTGGTCTTCTTGGAGTGGCGCCTAGTGGCTGCCACTTGATGGTTGAGGGGTGCTGATCTGCACTCCTCCTCGCACGGACATTCGTGCATTTGATCTCCTTCACCTCGGTGGCTCAGGAGGCTATTGCTGAGGTGGTGGTGGTGGCGGAGTAACTGCCACAAAGCGCGAATCCTCAGAAGGATCCTGCTGCTGCTGATGAGGCGACGAATGATAAGATGGTATAAAATACCCTTCATACTGGTTGAATCTTGCTTGGTAGCTATCAGGACCACGGTAGGGTGATCCATTAAAAGATGACCCATCAGAAATTTCTATGGGATGCGTGGGGGTACCGGTCGGTGGTTCGGTAGGATCGGTATCCTCATCCATATCCATGGCGTGATCTCCAGAAAAGTGATCTTCATGTCCCAATGGGTTAACACCCACTGGTTCTTCGAGGTAATTTGCCGGGTTGAACCGGCTTCGAAAGATATGTGACGGGTTATCAAAGGAGTGACGAGAGTTGGACCTCTTGAGAGGAATAAATGAAGGTTGTGGGTTTTTGGGCTCATTTTCTGAATGGGGTCCAAAAGAGTGAAGATAAGACGGTGATGAGCTTAACAAGACGGACCGCCTCACTGGCTGTAGATGTGCCCTCCAGTCCCCCTGGGGACTTGTACGCATGTTGACGGGTGAGGTTCGTCTTTGAGACGGCCCGGCCTCATGGTCGTGGCCTGCTATAGGTGCCTTTCCCGTTCTCCTAAAGAATCTTGGCGGCATGTTTAAACATGTCAACATAAACACAAATAACAACAAAGAAAAATATAAAAGACAAAAATAAAACAAAATCAGGATTTGTCCTATGTTCTTTGTCTAGACTCGAAAATTCGAGGAATGTGCAACTGTGTAACTGAGATTAAACACAAAAGGCTAGTGTTTAATTCACTCAGTGTTGGCTCTGATACCAACCTGTCACACCCCGATATTTCCACGTATTACCGGTGGGCCCGGTGGGGAGTATCGTGACGTAGTTGATATCATCATAGTCAAACAACACAATATTTAAATGCACAGCAGAAGCAAAAGATAGATTTATTTCAACCGAAATAAAATTATATTAAGTATCACAAAATAGTTGGAACAGATCCACAGGCGGATCAAGTAAAAAGGAAAATTGTTCAGCAGACTTTGACATCTAGAGCTTGCGAGACTTGATTATTGATGCCTGGAGTAGCCAGCCTATTACGTATAGTACCTGCACTTAGCCTTTTTTTTTTGGAAAATACGTCAGTTTACACGGGTAAATACAACTTAACTGACACATTTTGAAAAGAGTTTGAAAATT